>JASAND010030933.1:0-19475 GCA_030248195.1 Trissonchulus latispiculum
CTTCCATTTCAACTTCTTTAGAGCAATGCCAGTCCCTGTTTGAAGTCTTCGACGTAACGCGTGAATTCTTTGTGCTGCTGATCTTCTTGGTGTAACAGGCTCTTTTTTGTACTGCCATCTGGTAGGATTGCCAACAAATTCCCGAGGTGCGTTACTGTTACGCAGAGCTTCCACCAAAAGCTCCCAGCCTATTGCAGGACTTTTAGTCGGTCTATTCCTCACAAAATCATAAACGAGGTCAACAATTCTAGATCCTTTAGCTTCTCTACCTTTGTATGCAATTGCTCCCTTTTCATTAACTTTAAAATCTTGAATGTTTCTTATATGATTCATAAGCAGTTCTGCAGTTTGTTGTAGACGAGGAGGAAGGGACTGTGTAATGGGATCTTGCGTAATGTTTTCCTGCTCTGGTACTTTCTGTTTGACAACACTTTCCTGACCCTTATCTTTCAACATTCGTCGGCGATAATTGTGCTGTCTAAACAATGCTAGTCTAACATCTTCAGGGTATTTACGTTTCCGCATAGTTGTCTTCATTTCAGTATCAGCATTCCTTTCATGCTTCTCAAAATAGTCTGGACGTACTAGTATTGAGTACTCCATTATTTTTCATAACTAAATCGGTTACAAGACTACAAATAACTCCTAAAAGCGGTGCCAATAAGGCTGGTATAAAGCCTCCGTTCTGAACAATCTGTTTCTTTTTCCACTTTAAGGATTTCCCTTTATCACGTAGTTGACGTAAAATTTTTTTATGGCGTTTCAACCGCTGTAAGTCTTTGTCGGGAAGCTTAACGTTACTGGAAAGCACATTCTCCACACAGTCGCAGATAGTTTCATTAACTCGGTATTAGCATTTTCAATCAATCCTTTTCTTTGCTTCGGATTGCACTTATAAAGGACCTTGAGGTAATCAGCATTTTTCTCGAATCGCTTAGCCATAGTTTTTATTCACGGTTATTTATACATTTATATTGTCTGACATTGCTTTTATGTTTTCTTCAGTTTGTGAACACCATTCAGCTCATCTGGGAATATAGTTGATCCCAGTCTAAATTCCTCTGGAGTGTTCTGATCTAAATCAATTAGCAAATAACCGTGTGGTTCAGCAGTTGCATGGTTAAAAGCTTCCATAAAGCCCTGCACCTGTCCCGGAAACATTTGCTTAGCTAGGTTAAGTGGTGTTAGCCTGTCTGCAGGATTCTTCATTAGAACTAAATACTGAGAGTTTATCCTATTTGTTCTCTTCCGATCGTAGAATGTGTCTTGGGTAATGTGTATAACGCTACAAAACCAATGATGACAACCTCGGTAAACAGTTCAACAAGTTTTGTGTTCTTTTGCACTTCTGACATTAAGGCATCAAGGACTACTAGTGTAGGTTTTCCTGTCTTTAATTCTTCTAAAGTAGGAATGCCTTGGTAGACTTCTATATCAGGCAGGTCCTGATAAGCAGACTGCCATTCAGTGTAGCACCATATTATTCTTTGTGGAGGTGGGTTATTATTATTATGATTAAATCATCTGATCAGCAAGCTGGATCAATCTAGTAACAAACGTTGTTTTGCCTGCTTTAGTGGGTGCAGCCACAATACACGTAAACGGATGCTGTAACTTTAAAAAGGGCGTAGCTATGACAGCCATGTTTTTGCAGAACTGTTAATTAGTTGAGGTTTTTATTAATTTAGACTTCATAAATTTTCAACAGATCACTCTTGCTTATATGTATTGAGCCGATTCGAGCACACATGACCTGATGATCATCAATCATACAGAGTTGGACGTCAAAACATTCAGCTATATAAGGGCATAACAGACTATTAGTCTCTGCCATTGGGTATCGTCTACCATTAAAACACTCCCACAAAAAGTCTTGAATCTTTTGAAATTGCTTAAGTGGGTACACGCGTTGTAATACATCTTGTCGTATGCCTATCATACCATCCGGAAGTAGCTCTACTGCAATAGGAGTCAAGCTATCATCAGCTGTGGGTTGTATGATGCTTACAGTTGGTTTCATGTATACGATGAGACCAAAGTTTGCCAATGTGAGTAATGTAACTATCGTAATTATGCCATACAGAGCATAAAGGGTGCATTTGCTCTTCACGCGTTTCTCTAAAGTAATCTTCATTTCAATAAGACACTGGACACCAGGAATTCTTTTTATTAATTTATACATTCTATACATTACTACATATACATAATTGTTGCTTTTCTTTTTTAATTTCTTGTCGAATGTTCATGAGTATTTCACCAAGCATATTCTTTCCAATCCACTGGGATGAATCGTTAATTACCGGCTCAGCAATATCCATCCCGTTAGCCCAATACATATCAAATTTAGTAGCCTCAGCGAGAACATCCTTTCCGGTACTTAAAGTTCTTCAACATCTGGGTGTTGTCTGACCTTTTCTCTGACTGCATAATCCATTACGTCATTTGCAACTAGCAACCACTGATCTTCTTGATATCCTTCCACATGTTTGCCGTGCTGCTTTGCCAAGGAAGGAGACCATGTATTCATTATCTTCCAGTATGTTGTCCAGTCATAGAAATATTAAGCTTTTTCTGCCTGATAATACTGTTCGGCAGTCCGATAAGCCACGCCCGCAATTGTAATGGGTGCTCTGTAGAAAGTACTGAATGGGTGCCATCCAGATTAGAAATCAATCAGTTTAGCAAGGAGCAAAACGTCGGTTTAGCTTCATGAGTCGGTTGTTTGTGTTTGTTTAGGAGTCGCAAAGTCTTGAATGTTTCTCCACAACAAGTTCTTGATTCCCTGTCTAAATGAATCTTGCGAATATGTTGACGCCGCTCTGCTTTGCTGTTGAAAATAGCACAGCACATTGTACATTTAATATCCTCCATTATGATAATGAAATTATTTTCCAATAGACGTTATTATGTCTTTTTATGTATTTAAGTGTTCATATTGTTTTTCTACTTGACCATTGCCAAGGTCTTTTTCTACTTCTATCGTATCATGAGGGTATAAACCAGCTTCTTCTTCCGTTGAAAATCGTCTTGCCTTAGCAAAACCGTCTTCCCAGCTATTAGCTGTTCCCCTGGAATACACAACGTCGTTTCCTGATTCTGTGTTGGAGACAATAATTGACCACTTAAAGCCTGGATTCTTTGCCTAAGCTTTTGTTGGAAAAGAGGTACTGTCGTCGACGCAGTTGCTCTCCTTGTCTATAGACTAAAGTCTGACCAAAAAATGTAGAAAACGAAATTGTTTTCCTTATATCTCAAAAACGCTTCAAGATAGCTACCATAAAGTATATATTTTCTGAACCGGACTGATGAGATCTTTCTTTTCGTGAAATTTTTTTTGAAATTTCCCGTGCGATTTTAAAGGGGGCCGCTTTTATATGTCCAGAAAGATTGGTACGAGGTAATGCCGTGATTTTTTCAGTAAAATTTTCCCCTTGCCTGAAAGTCCTATATATACACCAAATTTCAACGTTTTTAGTTAAACATTGCGTGAGTTATTCCATGTTTTCGATTTTCAAAATCCTTTGATCTTTGCCGCTTTTTAAACTTTGACTGATCCATACTCGCCCGCCTGTGGAAAAATTTTCGACAGGATTTTCAGACCGCCTATCAAATTTTGACCTGATATATTTGGTATTTCAAAATTTGAAGGTCGATTTTTTGAAAAATACCACTTTTTGGCCCAAAATTTCGGTATAGCGATTCTAACAAAAGTGAGTAAAAATAGCATAATCATAACGTTCAATCTGAGGTGACTCCAACAATATAAACTTTCGTGGCTACGACTCATATTGCGTCCGCAATGATTTTCAAACAATTTCCCTTATTTCAGGTGGTTTTGGAGGTCTTTGATGTTGCCTGAGCCTGTTTGATTTGCATGAGCCAGTGTCAACTAGCAAGAACCACCTGAAATAGGGGAAATTGTTGATAAATCATTGCGGACGTAATATAAGTCGTAGCCACGAAAGCTTTATATCGTTAGAGTCACCTCAGATTGAACGTATGATTATGCTATTTTTACTCACTTTTGCTAGAATCGCTATACCGAAATTTTGGGTCAAAAAGTGGTATTTTTCGAAAAAATCTACTTTCAAATTTTGAAATACCACTTATATCAGGTCAAAGGTGATGCCTAGGCGGTCCTGAAAATCTAATCGAAAAAGTTTTCCACTGAGCGAGTCACGAGTAATAGCCAGTCAAAGTCGAAAAAGCGGCAAAGATCAAAGGATTTTGAAAATTGACAAAATTGAATAACTCTTGCAATTTTCAACCAAAAAAGTTGAAACTTGGTGTATAAGACTTTCAGGCAAGGAGAAAATTTTCCTGAAAAAATCGCGGCATTACCATGTACCAATCTTTCTGGACATATAAAAGCGGCGCCCTTTGAAATTTCAAAAAACTTTTTTCACGAAAAGAAAGATCTCATCAGTCCGGTTCAGAAAATATATACTTTATGGTAGTTATCTTGAAGCGTTTTTGAGATATAAAGAAAACAATTTCGCTTTCTACATTTTTTGGTCAGACTCATACATGTGCTTGGGGGGGGGTTGGGAAGGGTTTTCACCCCCCCAGACCTGGACCTCACCCCCCCCCCAGAGGGGTCCCTGAGTAAGACACTCAACTCTTCCAAATAGAATAAGCTTGCAATATGCTCGAAACATTAAGGCCGAAATCTCTGGAGGGCTTCCAGCGTGTAAACATTACGGCGTTGACATTTTTGCTGACAAATTACATACAATAATTTGAACTAGCAAAATAGCACAGCAATAATTTATATATCATTATATTTCATAGAACGAGATCTTTTTAACGATGTAAAAATTATGCACTTCCGTTCAGGCAATCTCTTACGTATCCGGCAACAACGCAAGAGGTATTTTGAAGAAATTATGAAATTCCAAGACTTTTGGTGGAAAGAATGTTTTATTGCCTGTTTTGTAAGAGATTGCCAGAACTGAACCGTATGATTTTTACACCTTTAAAAAGATCTCGTTCTACGCAACATAATGGCATAATGATATCAAAATTATTAATTAGTATTTGATTTGGCAAAAACACCCGCCTTGGAAAACAGCCAGCTTTGTATGTTAAACACTGAGAAGCCCTCCCCCGAGATTTCGGCCTTAATGTTTCGAAGATACCCTGTTACAATTCCATTAGGAATAGCTGAGTGTCTCTTTCTATTATAAACTCTTGGTGCACTAATTACAGGAGCTTTACTGGCTGAGTAAGCAGTCTCCAAAGCTGATATACACTCTAATTCTGACATATCGTGCAATTCAGTAGGATGCAGGCGCTATGATTTTAAAACAGAAGCATATTGATAAGTAGCTTGGGATCTATGAAAGATGGAAAATCGATCACGCAAGGAGAAAACGAGGTTCTTACGGAATGCTAGTGTGCTCCCGTTGTTAGACAATGTACCATTAATGTAAACGACAGCGTGCAGTCAAACAGGCCTGATTGCTCCAGAGTATACGACACATGACCGGGTAGTGCGCGCTACTTACAATCGGTGAACAGGGCAGTCATACACTCTTGAACATACGTGTGCTTGGGGGGGGTGTGGGGGGGGGTTTCCCCCCCCCCCCCAGACCTGAGCTCACCCCCCCCCCCCCCCAGAGGGGTCCCTCACCCCCCCAGAATCCGGATTTTTCCAGTAAAAAACCGGAAAATCCGGTTTTTCGGCGGCCTTCGGCCGCCCTTCACCCCCCCCCCCCAGAACTTCCCCTCCTGCACATGTCTGCTCTTGAATAATGTACCTTTGAATTACTTTCGAATTGAAGAGCTGTGCTCGAAGACACCTCCAGACAGTGCGATAGATTTAATTTAATTCAGTTATCCTAGCTAATAAATCACAGCTCTGTTAAACTGGTTACGCCGACGAATTCTGTGAAAACAGACAAACGTCATTAATTCTTGATGTATTCAAAGAAAGTCAACAACAAGTCTAAAGTTCAGCCTTATATTACTCTGCTTGTTCGGAGGATAGACCTTGTTGAGAACATGACTACGCATTGACAAGGAATCCTTGTGTTTTCTAGGAAGTTAATGTGTTTTGAGAAAAGCATGTTTTGCTCTCTCAAGTTTTCAACAATCCGTCCATATACTAAAGCAAAGCAGTTAAACAGATCCTGCAGTATTTCATTAGTGTCTGCCGATGGTCAGGTTTCTTAATACGTCACTGTTCGTTAACACAAACAGTAAGTCTCTGTTGCGGCCGTCAACCGGGACTTGTATTGAGGAAAGGGGCTAGATGCATCGTCGGGATTGGCCAACTGGTAACTGGCAATGGAAATGACGACATTTCAAGGCACTGTGAAGTTAGCACCGGCAGGAAAGATATAAATTATTTATGAGATGCTAAGCCTAAGCAAGTTCAGTTGCAAATTCTAATAAATGGTCAATGCTTCTTGTTGCTCTTGACTAAATTCTTAGGTTATTTAGCTAATAGCTGATATTCGCCATGTGGGGGTAAAATCAATTCAGTGTGTTTTTGGAAGTATTCGAGATTGGTGGGTCGACAGTTCGGGGAGTTTATTGCCAAAGTTGTGTAGGTCTGTTGTCGCTGGTCAGCTTCCGGCCGAGTTGGTGTTTGTTCAGTAATTTTTATAATTTTGTCAAGTTCTTGTTGAATCTAACTTTCGTATCTGAATTGGTCATTATTGAGTTGTCGAAATTAGTGAATAAATCATTGTAATCACTTTCTCGTCTTCCAGTCGGTCAGGTTCGTCCAGTTCTCCAACATCACACACCACCGGTATTCACTTGTAATCTAGGAATCTAACTTAATAATCAAATAGACAACAACTCTCATAGAGTCAAACTTCACAGCACAAGGGCTTGGATGAGGTGCTTCCAGCTTCAATGTATTTTAGGGAACACTTAGGTTTCCACCGCAACGATCTGACTAAAAAAGAAAATTATGGTCAATTGTGGTTATTCCTGATGGAGCTGCACGGCTGAACTCAGTATTGTGGCATGCCGTCACGATCCATCGCAATCCTTTGACAGATCTAGCTAAAACTTGGTAGGGGATGTTCTCTAACAATATGGAGTAAACCAAGGAAACCAAAAAATCTTATGGTTTAGATTTAGTTGTAGAACTATATGTAGGTGTTTTCGTGATAGCAGTGTAATGTGTGAGTGGTGATGTGTGAATTGGGTGTGTTTTTAGTGAGTCTATGTGAATGTGAGATTTTAGTAAGAGTGGTAATTTTAGTGTAAAATGTGTCTTGTGTGAAATTGTGTAGATTTGCATTGAAATTCGTGTGAAACCTAATATCTGCTATGTTAAATTGCGCTATGTTTTATTCAGCCCACTTAGCAACTAGGTGGCGCTGCTGAGCTAGCCTTGTGGAAGCGCATAGTCGGGTCTGCAAGAGGGTCTCAAATTCAGCCAATCAAAATTCACTAGGCATCTCTCTCAGTCTTCACTTTAAAAACTAGTCAGTCTTCTCTTTTCATTGCCTAGCGTGCGGTCGTTTTCTTTACACTGTGTGTCTCGCCTATTGCCCTTCACTCTGGAGTTTGGATTGGGGTGTTCGTAAGTTATTGATTATTTTCTTTTTACTGTTCTAGGCTCCGAGGCGACCTCGTGGGTCGACCTAAATTTATTAAGTGGTGGGCTATTGTGTTTTATTCCTTTTTAATTGGTAACTAACATTGCTCTTATTTTAGAAAAGGGTTTAGTATGTCATGTTCTATATTATATATATTATTCTATATCCGCGACGGCTTAGGGAAATATCTTTGAGGCAATATTTTCAAAAGGGTTTATATATATTTTTGGGGTTGAATCTGTGTGTGTAAATTGTCCTGTATCTGTGCCTGAATTTCATATGTGTTTTGTTCAAATCTAATTGCTTCTCAGAGTTCATGTTTGTCTGAATTTCCCATGCTTTGTAATTTTTATGATGAATGTCCTTTTGTCAAAATTCCATACACTGGCCTGTATTATTTTCGGGAGTCGCTCCCTTTGTTTATACTTTATTAAATGCGGTCTCAGTCACTGAGCCATTAGGGAGTACTTAGTTAGGTTTTGTTAGAACTGTATATTCGGTAGGTAGGTTTTGAGTTATTTCCAAATCTAGGTAGGCTAATTATTTACTGAGCAAGTATTTAAGTTACCCAAAGTCATTTCTGTAGTTGACTAGTTAGACAGCTATTTGTCCCTTTACTAAGCTTTATTTAGTAGTCAGTTAGATTTAATTACTCTTGGCGAGATCCTGCCCAGGTCGACTGGAACATAAGTCTCCTCCAGGTTCGTCGTTTCCATACGCGCACAGTTTCCACCCGTAAAGTTTGGTTGTCCATACCCTTCCAGCTTTACAGCAGAATGCCAATCTAAAATCGTTTTCAACTCAGCTTTTCCTTAGCTCAGTATAAATTGTGCATCTTATGCTATGCAAGCTTACAAAATGTTTATTTAAAAGACAGATGTCGGCAATATTGAAAACCCAACGCCACCGTGCCTTGATTTGTGTCTGTCTTAGAATGCCACAATAGTCATAAGTAAAGGTATATGAATATCATAATTTCGGAATTTTCGTTCTTCCACTCACACACCTTGAGTTTAATTTCAGCGAACAATTGAACATGCATTTGACGACGATGTGTACCTTGAGGCGCGCAAATTAACTAAGCAACAAACATCCATGACTAAAGACCATATCTGTGACATCAAGAGTACATAGTGTATAAGAGTGTGACAAGCGCCACACTCTATGCAGTCAGAGCCAAAACTATGCTCTGTCCGCTATCGGCTTACCCCCATCCCAAATTGACCCCCTCTCACTCCGCCCCTATATGGGTACGGGGTCCAAACGGGGATACGCTCACTCGCTCTATGTTTATGTGCTTAAGCTCAAAAACACAAGCAGTGCGTAAGCGTAATTTGTGTCTGTTTCGAACTTTAGAACACAAACATAGCGGGTGAATTTGCCTTGTTCACTGGGGTCCAACTTGGGGAGGTGATAAGCCGTTAGCGAACAGAGCATAGTTTTTGCTCTGACTGCATAGAGTGTGGCGCTTGCCCCACTCTTATACATTATGTACTCTTGGTGACATGTAAGATCCAATTCCTTTGTGTTAGCCAGTTCAGGAAGCAACCTCAAAGTCTTATTCTGATCAGCATAAAGTCAAACAATGAACAGGTTTCCCAAGGCGCAGTGGTGGTCTGACGATATCCCTAAATTTTTGCTTCTTGTGGCTTCAAACGAAACCTTTTCAATTTAGATCTCTCAGTTCATTTTCAACAAAAGACTGATGCACTTTTCATATCAGCAGCTCTGACACAAAAATCATGTTGAACTGAATACAAGTACTTAATACTGCAGTACATAGTACATAATAAAATGTCAAGAATCATACTTTCATTAGAACCATCGTAACACATTCCTTGCGGCTCTGAGAGCGAATGGAAGCAAACGAGCCGGCTGATGTCTACAGTTAGCGTAAAATCCGGGATCAAATTTGATGCGGGGACCTTTAATGTAGACAAATCTGCAATCTTTGCCCAAAATATCTTCCTAATGACTCAAACTTGTTGCGGGAGCAGGGGCTACCAGATAGAACAACAGACATAGATTTGTTTTTGGTATCTATAAAAGACGAAAAATCCGGGAAAACCAAGGATCTTTTGTTTTAGATTGCTGTGTAGCGCTTCTACCAGGGCTGGTGGACCAAGAAGAAGCCGAGGACAAGCCCGAACGGGAGGCGTCAAGTACCCTTGTACCCACGAAACCAGGACCTAGAAGAGAGAAGGGAAGAGGGAGGTTCAGCTTTTCACTCACCATTGAAAGTAAAGAATTGGTCCCGCCGGGGATCGAACCACGGCCCTTCTGCTCTAGAGTCAGACATGCTAACCACTACACCACGGGACCATCAGCTGAACTCCCACTGCAGGCTTATCAATCTTTCCTATGCCTGCTTCCCTTACAGCTGTAGAGTTATAAGTGAATGTTTTCGTAAATAATGAAATGCTAAAACTGAAATTAAATGAAATAGTTAACAAGCAAGACTTGTATGCAAAACTGGTCCAGGGTGTTGCAAAATTGAGCAAACATTTACAGTTGTTGCCTGCTGGCAACAATAAGCCTGCTGCGACCACGACTAAAATGTTTGAGGTAAGAGTGTCCTTGGAATGAAAGCAATACTAAAGAGTACTTTTGAAATGAAAGCAATACTATCTAGCATTTTGGTTGTTTCAATGGTTACAGTACTGGTTCATGCGAATCAAAGTGCATAATATGTCAACGAATTCTCTGACAGCCAAATAGGCGGGCAACAACTGTTGCACAGGACGCACATTGGCATTTATGAATTCAGACAATTAAACTGAGCATGATACTACAAGAGTTTAGGTTATGTACTCTTGGCTGTAAACAGCGGGCACAATTGGTGATGTAAACAGGGCACAGGACATAATACATATAATATATACAATATGAAATATACAATATGTAGCAGACATGTATTCAGGACTCGGCAGACCACTGAGCAGCTGGGAGCTTCCTGATATTGAAAGATTTGTGGAAGCTAAGCGATTATGAATTTGAAGCGTTTTTGGACGCAAGCATTGACTCAAATTACTATCAAACGATGACACAAATTTCGAAGCCGCGGAGGGTTACGCATTAGATAAAACATGACTATTGGAATAACTCAACCGAAGGAAATTAGGAAACCACAGCAAAAACCATTATAATTTTGCCAAGCAAGACTTCAACAACTTCTAAAGCAGTCACATGACAACAACTTGCCATTAAACTCATCAGTGAACCTCTTTTGCGTTGCCGACACACTACTTTGTGAAAAAGTATTCTCCATACCTTCTGACATTGTCTTCTGCTTGTATTTCTACTTCAAGAAAAATGCAACATGCAAAACTAATGCAAAACTGTTCCAAAAACTGCGCAATTTTAGCTTCTTGTATGCTTTTTATTGTTTTAAATATTTTATAGTAGGTGTATTATTATCACTCATGAACCCATTCTTACATCTGTCAGCATAATATATTGGTTAATTATTGCAAATTGCAATATTGCAAAATTGCAGGGTTATTGCAAAAAATCCTTCTGACGACTTATGTTTAACAGGATAACCAGCAATCAGCTTGCGCTGTATTATTGCTTGTTCTAGCTTGGAGCAAGTGGCACTGCCTGTTTTGCCATTTGCCTCTGTTTTGCCTCTGCATTATGTCTGGCAGCATTTCTTTCAGAGGACCATTCGGATTCAAATGCTTAACGGACGCTGAACTGTTTACCAGTGTTAGCTTTCCCATTGGACTGTCAAGAAGAAGTTTCGAGAAATATCGCTTAAATTCCGACCCAAACATAACGTAAGAAAACGGTGTGAGCATGTGGTCACAAACAGTGAAGATGTTCACCAAAGCACCACTCCAATATTTGTCTATTGAGAGGAGGTCTGCAAGCGGAATTGTTGAAAACAGTGCCATCTGAACACTGAAAACACAAACTATCAGACCAAACTGCATCGCCAAAATGTTTTGCTTTCTTCTTAGCACTGACTGCCTGTTCAGTGTCAGCTGCATGGATGTTTGGCGCACTCGTCGTATTGTTATGAAGTAAACAATGGCAGTACAGCTGGCAATTAGGCATCCGTAAAAAATGGTCATAAAGAAAGGCCAAAATTTACAATCAGTCTGTTCCAGCAAGTAGGAGGGTTTCCATGTGTTGTGGACGAATACGACAGGACATGCCAATGATTCTGATATGAGCATGCACATAATTCCATGCAGATTAGCCACTGCAACGATAATAATTACGTTTCGCCGGCTAAACCAGTTATCGTGAAGGTGTTGCTTATTTATTGCTAAATATCGATCGATACTAATGACAAAAAAGTGGCTAATCATTGACCACCACGAGGCTTCCAAAATTCCACGTATCACAGGACCGCATCTAACAATGTAAGTGTTGTCAGGAGAAAGATTCATTTTCGGAATACAGTATATTATTTGCCCAATGAGACTTAAGCAGTCAGGAATAGCAAGCGACAATGCACAAGTATAAAAGGAATTATTAAGTTTTGACTTGTTTTGTATAATCACAACACATGTCAGTAAGTAGAACGTTAATCCCATTGCTGCAAAACTAACAATAAAGAAAGAATAGAATATGATACCCAAAGAGTGATAATATGGGTCTGAAATATTTTCATGTGCACGAAACTCCTTCTCTACATCCATCTGAAATATAAACGTTACCGTGAAACTACGATATTCAAAATTATTATTATTATTTCGTAGGTGTTGGAACAATTTTCGCTAAACGTAGTAAATGAAATTAACCAGTTAGAAAGAAGCCGATTTAAATAAAAAATTTCAATTTAAAAATGAATATCAGTACAAGCAGAACAGAGGGAGGCCTGTACATCAAAGGATGAGTCAAAACGTGTTCACACACAACTTAAGGGGGGGGGGTCCATTTTTGGTCAATTTTTCGACCATCCCTGATTTCGCTCATTTTTACACAAGGATCTTTGAGTGATCTATTATAAAGAGTTTTAAAACTAAGCTCGTATCTCTTACGGCTGTTGAGTAATCTCACCCCAAAGTTGAAGTCCGCATGTGTTGAACATAGGAAACTGATGTGGTGATTTTATTTTTGCGCCAAAAAACTCTCTCGATAAACAGTTGTAGTCGTGCAAATTTTGCATTTATAATGTAGCTATTATCATGAACTGCGGTATGCTGGAATTATAATTTTGATTTAGGATCCTAAAAAGTTAAACAAATTTTATTTATCGAAAACCGAGGAAAATCGTCAAAATGCAACGTCTTTTGCACCTGAAAAGTGGGGTCGTCGGAAAGAGTTACAAATTGATCCAAATCTAAGGCGTAAATAAAAATTCTAACTCCAGGATTCCGTAGTACTTGAATTGGCGGTTCCACTGATACCAATGGTTCCATTGTATCTTATTCTAATTTCGAGGTTTTTTGGTGCAAAAAAGTGCATTTTTAGCAAAATTTTCTTAAATTTTCGGTGTTTTCGAAAATTTGACAAAATTCCTACAACAGTATGGTACTAAACTGCTTAGTACCATGCAAATTATTACGTTATTGTAAGTAAATTTTGTATTCCAACTTGTGTATTCATGTCTTTGGATCTATTTGCAGCATGAATTATGCTGACAGCTACGTCCAGTACTTCTGAGCGTGCCAAACGGGACCCTCGAACTCCGAATTTCTCAAAACAGCTGTTTTTAAATTTTTTCAAAACATGGCATATATATTATATACACCAATTGAAAGTTCTCATTGCAGGATGAATTCTTCTCGTAGAACTATGGATCAGAAATGCTTCTGTTTTAAGTTAACCGCTATTAAATGTTTCATTACATCAGCAGGAACAAGGGCCTTGTTTCTTGGAAAAATTCTTTAAGGAAGCTTCTAATCAAGCCCATTCGGCTGGAACGAAAATAGTCCTTAATAGATTTTAAAGGTGTATACTGAAATACGCTAAAAACGTGGAGTTGATTTGCGAAAATTTGACTCAGTTGGCTGCAGCACCCTTGTGCTCGCTCATATTCAAATTGCACACAGTTGATGGTAAATTTAGTCATCCATGCTATACTTATTATTAATGCTTACGGTACAAACTTTTTAATTTTCTAATTTGCAAGTAAATGCAAGAAAAGAATTGGAGAGACAGAAGATTAATGTAGCTTTAGATTTAAGCTACCATTGTAGTTAGCTTCTAAATGCAGAACAAATATGACATGTTTTTCATTACGATTTTGGGCTTTTGGCAACTTTGTAAACATTTGTGTCAGTATTAATTTTGTTTTTAAAGTCCAGTTGTTACCATCCAAGTATCTCCAAATCTTCACGCGTTGATGGTAGCAGAGCATGGTTCACTCTGTCTCCCACTTCTACCACTATTGCCTGTCACCGTCCATCCCAGTGACACTATGAACAATACCTCATCCATTGACAATCTGCCTTGTGGCAACTTCCCACAGGTGTTTTCTGATGAAGCTATCCAATGTGACCTATGTGAACTGTGGTGATGTGTAACCCATATGTGAACTCTAGGTCCAACGGATCTTTACTAGACTACCTCTATGAGGCGCTCAGAGCTCTGGTGCATCCATTCCAATGGTACTGCTCAAACTGTTCGCCGTTGACAATACCTCAACTTCTACTGATCAACGGGGTCTTTGCACGGGACCAGCTGAACAATGTCTGCCAATGCAATCTAGCAGCGCTTCAGGCCGATGATTTGTCGGAATCTTCAAATCCTCTAGTCCAGTCCAGCCACAAAGTCCTACCGCTGAGGAGCTCACGCGAACGTTGGCAGCTCTTTCATCCACCTTTCGCACCCGTTGGCCTCCCACCTCCCAGCCCTCCCGTCACAATCAATCGCTACAAACCACAGCGCCTTCCCACGGTCCTGAAACGTCTTCATCCGCCCAGGCCAAGTCACTAGTCGTAACGGCTTCGACATCCGTTGCACCAGCGAACACGTCATCACGTCCTACCGATACGATGCAGCTACGCCTTCATCTTCGCGATCGCCAAGATGCCCAGCGTCGCGAAGATGCCAGCAGCAATCACCCTGAAGAAGCGATGGAGGAGCAGAAGATCAAATCAGTATCAAACCTACAAATCCCTCGTTGGATTCCAATTGGCCTAGCCATCCCATGCCAACTTATCTGTTTCTCCGACGCGAGTCCATTGGCCTATGCAGCGGCTGTCTACGTCTACAATTCCAAGCCAGCAGTCGAGGTTCGTCCATTGTATACCAAAGCCAGAGTAGCCTGTGTAGCTGCTGTCTACGTCTACCGCTCGAAGCCAGCAGTCGAGGTTCGTCTGCTGTATACCAAAAGAGTAGCTACAATAAGGCCAAAAACTACACTACCTCGTCTAGAACTCTTAGCAGTTCTCACGGGGGTCCGAATCTTGGGATTTCTGGAGAACGAACTGAAGCTCATCCAACTAGTGCCATCGCAAGACATGCACTACCAATATGCAAAAGTCCAATTTTCTAATGGAACTGTTTCAGGAAGAGCGAAAGATCTGATTCTTCAAGAGTCAGACAATGGTGAAAATAGGGCTATCAAAATCGTCCGCCAGGAGGATGTTAGGAATTTAAAAGACAGAAGATTAAAGATTAAATACGACATGTTTTTCATTACGATTTTGGGCTTTTGGCAACTTTGTTAATTTTTGTGTCAGTACTCAGTATTGAATTTATGCTTGTTAAAGTCCAGTTGCTACCATCTAAGTATCTCCAAATCTTCACAAATGCTATAAAAATCAAAATCTACAGGTTTTCGAAAATTTTCTCGTTTCTTTACTACCGTTAACATCCCCGATTGAGACCCTACTGCTGCAAACTGTAAAAAGGAAGTAGACGTGGCAAGGCAATATAGCCAAACAAGAATTCGTCGGCAACAATGCAGGCTTCACCGGCCAGGCTATCATTAACGTATTTCTACGCTATTAGCTTCTGCTCACACACATAAAGTTATCTAGAACATTTAATTTATCAGAAACTGTCATCTATATTTTCCACTTTGAGCAAAACATGTGAATCCTGATTTGAGCAATATTTCTGCATCTAACTAGAAGCTAAGTTTGGAAAGAGCAATCTGCAACGTAATCGACAACGGACATCTGTCGCTTAATTAGTTTCCAGATTAGGTAAACATCCCAGTTTACGTGACTGACTTTAATTTGTGGCTTTAACAGGAACTAAAAAGAAACCTAGCTAAACGAATGGATCTTATGCTAACGAAAAAGTAGAAACAAAGCTTACAGAACAGACGATTAACCTCAAACAAACTGCAGATCCATTCCTGTGACAAGCAGGATGAGTGACAATCTATAATAGAAAAAAGGAGGGGTGGCTTAGACTTTTCTCTTTCTAGTTACTCTTTCTTAAACAGGTGTAAGTAGTAAGTACCCAACCAACGAATTAGCTAAAAATGTATTTTTCTCGAATGTATAAATAAGACCAATTAAAAATGAAATTCAATGCTTGTATTGAGCTTGAAGTTGGATGTGATCGTTCAATTACCAAGAAAATTCTCAACCAACTGAAACGTGGCTGCCACTTGCCATTGTGATGTCGCTTTTTGTCAGCATCTCTTGATTTTGACTTTTCAAAAAATTTCAAACTCAAATTTTGAAATGAAACACAAACATGAACACGAAATTTACTGCTACAAATTATTCTTTAAGAGTAGTGGAACTATTTTTGCGGAACGTTTTCACGGGACCTGATGTTCTGATTTGTTACAATGAAGCCAGCAAGTCCAAATATTTATTGGTTTTAACTGTCAGTTTGTCAAGTATCGCAAATCTCGCCAAATGTAGGGAAATTTCCAGAACATTTAATATATCAAAGGCTGTCATCAATTTTTTCCAGCCATGCAAAAGTAGACAGGTAAGTCTTGATTTGAAACTGACCTAACGACGAGCTGAATTCGAAAATAGCAATCTGCAAAGTAGCCGACAAGGATCATTTGTAGCTTAATTAATTCTCTGGGTAACCATTAGGTTCTGATGACGCAACCGGTAATTGATGTAAAGCTTTAACAGGAACTAATCCATTTAACTAACAAAACTAATGCTATACCTGATAAATTTTATACTTAATAAATACAAAGTTAAAGTTACAAGATTAAAAAAGGATACAAAATTAACTGCAAATAAATTGCCGATTAGTTGCAGTGACTAGCAGGTCATGGTGACAGGGTTACCATAAATAATAATAATAATAATAATAATAATAATAATAATAATATTAACAATTTTATATATTACATTGTGAAATAGCTTAGTTCAAATTTGCTGTGCTGTAACCCCCGTGCCTCCATCCAAGTTGTGAAGCACGATGTGCACTGTGCTTCACAACTGCATTTGTGAAGCACGCTGTACCGTGCTTCACAACTAGTTGTGAAGCACGCTGAAGCAGATGCACTCTGAGATGCACTCTGTGGAGTTGGAATGTAAGAAATGAAATTGTCACTTCAGCACCAGAGACCCGAAAAATTCTGTCCTCGACTGGGATTCGAACCCACGACTTTCGGTTTATCAGTCCGATCCTCTCCCAACTGAGCTATCGAGGCTGCAGACATACAAAGCTAGAAGGAGTTTGTATCCAAACTGAAGCAATAAATGAATAATGTGCTTTACGTACAACGCGGACAAACACATGAGCCAGGGCGAGGAACACTCTGGTGTGCTGCCTGCCAAGTCTAATTCAAATTTCCGGTATTTTAAATTTGAACTAAGCTATTTCACAACTAAGTTGTTGCACAATTTCTCGCGCACCATCTAATTTACGGACACGCCAAGCAAAACTGCAAGGGGTTGTGAAACCCGAGTGTTTCGGAAAGCTTAGCACTCGAATTTTTTTGTGGTACTCGGGCTCCGCTGTGCTCCGCCCTCGTACCACAAAAAAAATTCTCGCTTTGCTCAAGCTTTCACAAAACACTCGGGTTTGTAATGCACTCGCTTCGCTCGTGCATCACAACCCCTCGCAGTTTCGCTTAGCGTGCCTGTAAATCAGCTAGTGCACTCTATGTTGTGCAACAACCTATACATATTAATCATAGCTTTGAAGATTCATGCTAACAATAAGACATCGCAAGCGCTAAAACCAGAATATAACCGTGATTTTTGGGATACAGATAGAAACGAGTAGATTCTTCTGGCTCACCGGAAAATTCTTCTAATTTCCAAGCACTAGTGGCGCTATCGCGAGCAAAATAAAATGGAACTAAATTAAGTAAAATAGCTGTGCAAGCACCTTGCTCACGGCGTTGTCCTTTGACCGATAAAACTCTATTCTACACCATAACTAATTCAGTAAGTTGCATTTATCCGAAAAGCGGCTGGATTTCATGCAACAAGTCGACATATGACGTGTGTCTCCTTAGCGAACCAAGTCTTTGATCCAGTGCTGGAACTGTTTGATCCAGAAAGAGCAAGTAATGCATGCATGCATGAGAGTCACGAACACTTAGCTTTGAGCCACGCATGATTCGATTAAAAAATTCACTTTTTTATTGGTTCGCTAAGGTCGCTTTGCTAACCAAGTTTTGAGTTATTAATTAGAATCACTAATAAAAATACTAAATATAATTGGCTTAAAGCGTGAAATGGTCCGCTCACCTAACAAGAGCAGTGCTGAGAATAAAATAGTGGTTATCCTAAGAGGGTGATATTAGTCCAAAAAGCAGGTTATCTACGGTTGTTCTAATTTTTTAAATTAGGCAAAAAGCTGTTTTTCGTTGAGAAAACGACTGTTGTGGTTTTTTGAATGGCCGTTGTTTATAAATTTTATTAGAAACATTAATCTAATTCCTAAATCACAGGTCACATATTGTCTCTATTTTATTAAATTTGATGAATTTACTTGACAAAGTTTTGATAAATTAGTATCTTGTGAAAGCGCCGAAGCCGTTCAGAAACCCACAACAGTCGTTTTCTCACAAAAAGCAGCTTTTGGCCCAATTTAAAAAATTAGGACACCGGAGATAACCTACCGTTTTGGAGTAAAGTCACCCTACTTTCGGTGAGCGGACGCAGTCACGACTTAGCAATCTCTACATGTACAAAATTCAAATTTTTTCAACTATTCGGTGGAATTTAAACCTGCGTCCAGGATAGTATATTCGTCGGTGACTCTGATACTGCAAATTAAAACGTGGCAAATTGAAAAATAAAGTTTAGTGTTTTCTTGGGATAACCACTATTTTGTTCTCAGCACTGCTCTTGTTAGGTGAGCGGACCATTTCACGCTTTAAGCTAATTTTATTTAGTATTTTTATTAGTGATTCTAATTAAAAATTCCGCTTTTCTCTGAAGTTTCGTTAAGTTCTAAAGAGTGACTCATGAAGGACAATCAGCTAACACAAAATGAGCTAGTAACTCAAAACTTGGTTCGCAAAGCGACTTTTAGCGAACCAATAAAAAAGTGAATTTTTTAGTCGAACCATGCATGACTCAAAGCTAAATGTTCGTGACTCATGCATAGTTTTACTTGCTCTTTCTGGATCAAACAGTTCCAGCACTGGATCAAAGACTTGGTTCGCTAAGGAGACACAAAGACTCAAAAAGAAAATGAGGATATCAGGCTTGTTCCTAAGTCAACAAAAAGAATGCATAAAAGCAGGTTTATTATTTTAACCAAACAATTACTGATTTCAACAGAATATTTTTGATTATGTTTTCCAAGAAGCATCACCGAGGGACACCGGCTTAAGGTGGTGATTCCTTTTGGAGACATCAACTTTGAACCCTTATTACTCATTCATTCCTTGGAGTTAAGAAGACATTTTTATATCAAAATATAGGTTAACATTTGCTCTTTCTAATGAACACAATGAAACTAACTTTAGTTCACGGAAATTATTTTACTGCATTTTCGAAGTAATTTAAGTTTCCAGATTTTTTGCAGATTAAAGTAAATTTGTAATAAAAATGGATATTTTGTCATGTG
>JASAND010030935.1:0-10139 GCA_030248195.1 Trissonchulus latispiculum
GGATGAAACTTCGCACACATACTAAACTCGACACGTACAATTTTTTGCGCACATAATCTGCGCAGGAACTGCGCAGGAATCTGCAGCTTCTGCGCAACCTTGTTTTACACGGTCATTCGACCATTTCCGCTCATATTATAGGGGTCGCTACCGCGACCCTTATATATATATTCATAGGTGTGGCTGGCAAAAAAGTGTTGGGGGTTTGAAAAAATAGTGAGGGGGGTTCGGAAAGTGGCGATTTGGGGGGAGGGTAAGAAAAAGTTTCGAGAAGGGGGGGAGGTCGGTGAAAAATCTCCTTTTCAGTCAAAAACTGAAAAAATTTCTCAATTTTTAGCTATTTTTAGTGATTTTTAGCGCAATTAAGCATAGGTGTGGCCAAAAGTGGCCAAAAATGACATAAAAATCGAAAATTTAGGGGTTTCACAGGAAGAACTTTTTGGGTAAAATCGTTGTAAATTGCTGTGCAAGGTACAACGGTTTTATCATGAATTTACCACGGATTTTTAATGACATTTTAATATTTTTTAATGGATTTACAATAATTATATCCGATTTTGCCATAAGATTTTAATGAATTTACAATGGTTTTACTTCGGTTTTTATACGTATTTACAATAATTTTACCACGTAGTAAAATTGTTAAAAATTTCTTACAAAAATTGGATCAAGTTACAATGTTTTTACAACTTTTACAACGAATTTACAGCGTCTTTATAACGATTTTACAATGTGGTAAATTTGTTGTAAAATCGCGGTAAATGTTTACAACGTTTTTACAATGATTTTACAACGAATTTACAACGTGGTAAAAATGTTGTAAAATTGTTAAAACTTATTTTGGAGCATTGTAAAAACGTTGTAAACATTTACCATGATTGTACAACAAGTTTACGACATGGTAAAATCGTTATAAAGACGTTGTAAATTCGTTGTAAAGGTTGTAAAAACATTGTAAATTGATCCAATTGCATTTACTACGATTTTACAACAGATTTACAACAATTTTAAGACGTGGTAAAATTATCGTAAATACGTGCAAAAACCGAAGTAAAAATATTGTAATTTCATTGAAATCTTATGGTAAAATCGGATATAATTATTGTAAATTCATTAAAAAATATTAAAATCTCATTAAAAATCCGTGGTAAATTCATGGTAAAGTCGTCGTACCTTGCGCAGCAATTTACAACGATTTTACCCAAAAAGTTCTTCCTGTTTATGGGCAATTTTTGCCGACACACCCCCCAGATTTTTACACAGCCACGCCACCCCTATGTAATTAAGCGAATTTTAGCAATTTTTCGCTAATTTTTCGTGATTTTTTATAAAATTTCCAATTTCTGGATAAAAATTTTCAAACCCCCTCCCTAAAAATTTAGGGAGGGGGTTTGAAAATTTTTAGAGAGGGGGGACGCCGAAAGGCCGATTTGGGGGTACGGGTAGGCAAAATTTTTGGCACTTATTTAGATTGGGGGGGGGGATTTTTCGCCTTGGTCCCCCCCTTATGGTTCGAAAAATTTTTTGTCTCCGATTTGGCTGAGAAGTTGCCTCTAGGGTAAATCGAGGTAGCTGCTTTCAAAAATCGAATCGAGAGATCGATCGATCACTAGAAGAATCGATCGATCAAAATCGATCAAAAATTTTTGTCACCAATTTTCGCGAAAAGTCGCCCCTAGGGTATATAATTTGGGGGTGCTGATTCCGAATCTGCAGTCGAAATTTCGATTCGAGCTGCCAAAATCGAGTTGACGAATTTTTGATAAATCGATGAAAATCGATTTTTGCGAGCGAACGATCGATTTTTATGAAATTTCGACTGCAGATTCGGAATCAGCGACCCCGAATTACCCTAGGGGCGACTTTTCGCAAAGATTGGTGACAAGAACATATTTGATCGGTTATTTAGTGATCGATCGATCGATCGGATCGATCTCTCGATTCGATTATTGAAATCAGTGACCTCGATTTACCCTGGGGGCAGCTTCTCAGCCAAATCGGAGACAAAGTTGTGCATTTTTTTCTTAGTTTGGAGCCCATTTTATGGGGGAGGGGAGCATATGTGTAAGGTGGAGGGGGGGGGGTGGGGGGTAGCCAGCAGCGGTGCCAGGATTTTTTGAAGGGGGGGCGACCCAAAAATCCGGCGACCTTTTTCTGGGAAATCCAAAATTTTTGCCAAATTTTAGCAAATTTTACCTTCATTTTCCAACAAGTTTCTCAAATTTTAGCAAAACTTAGTCGATTTCTTGCAAAAATTTGCCGATTTTTACAAAAAATATCTTAAAAACACTCAAATTGCATATAAACAGCTGAAAAATTTTACAAGATTCAAGATTTTCAAGATTTCAAGATGGAATTATTCAAGAAAAGATTGCATTGCATTTTTGTCATTTTTATGTGTTTTGCTAAATTTAATATTTCTAAGAACTTATTTATACAATAACTTTAAAACGGGTAATTTTATAAAATCAGCTTATCCGGATATCCAGGGTCCATCAGAACTTATGATACAAGTCGTGCAGACAGCCCATTTTTATGAAATGAAATAACACACTTTACACAACAAGTTTGCTCCAGCAGCACGACAAGAAAATTTATGGCCTTTAGCTGCTAGCAGAGAATTGATAACATCAAGTAAATCTTCGCTACTCAGGCCATGCAGTAGCACTTCCGACTCCGTTGGCGATATCACTTTGGCACCGTTGGCACCAAATAATACAAGCTTTGGCACCTGACGGATTTGAATTGGTCGTATCTTGAACTGGTCGAATTAGCGCACCGCTTAGCAAACATAATGCAGATCCCACGGTACACGCGGGTGGATGGCTCACTATCAAACAACGATCCCTTCTGTATGATCTTCAGAAGAAACTTATCTCAGACCATTGGATAAGATCGCGGCTTAAGTTTGTCCAGCAAACGATCTCATCCTTCTTCGAATCATCACCTTTCAACAATAACTTAATGGCATTTTTCACGTTAGCAGCAGTACCAGTCATATCTAAAAACATTCAAAAGGATATCTGCTAGCGAACATATCCGATATCACCTTCTGCATATATACAGAATATGAAAATGTTCGCCAGCAAACACTTATATTCAAAATAAGCAAAATTTAGATGGAATTATTCAAGAAAAGATCGCATTGCATTTTTGTCATTTTTATTTGGTTTGCTAAATTTAATATTTCTAAGAACTTATTTATATAATAACTTTAAAACGGGTAACTTTATAAAATCAGCTTATCCGGATATCCAGGGTCCATCAGAACTTATGATACAAGTCGTGCAGACAGCCCATTTTTATGAAATGAAATAACACACTTTACACAACAAGTTTGCTCCAGCAGCACGACAAGAAAATTTATGGCCTTTAGCTGCTAGCAGAGAATTGATAACATCAAGTAAATCTTGGCTACACAGGCCATGCAGTAGCACTTCCGACTCCGTTGGCGATATCACTTTGGCACCTTGTTGGACCAAATAATACAAGCTTTGGCACCTGACGGATTTGAATTGGTCGTATCTTGAACTGGTCGAATTAGCGCACCGCTTAGCAAATATAATGCAGATCCCACGGTACACGCGGGTGGATGGCTCACTATCAAACAACGATCCCTTCTGTATGATCTTCAGAAGAAACTTATCTCAGACCATTGGATAAGATCGCGGCTTAAGTTTGTCCAGCATACGATCTCATCCTTCTTCGAATCATCACCTTTCAACAATAACTTAATGGCATTTTTCACGTTAGCAGCACTACTAGTCATATCTAAAAACATTCAAAAGGATATCTGCTAGCGAACATATCCGATATCACCTTCTGCATATATACAAAATATGAAAATATTCGCCAGCAAACACCTATATTCAAAATAAGCAAAATTTAGATGGAATTATTCAAGAAAAGATCGCATTGCATTTTTGTCATTTTTATTTGGTTTGCTAAATTTAATATTTCTAAGAACTTATTTATATAATAACTTTAAAACGGGTAATTTTATAAAATCAGCTTATCCGGATATCCAGGGTCCATCAGAACTATGATACAAGTCGTGCAGACAGCCCATTTTTATGAAATGAAATATTACACACTTTACACAACAAGTTTGCTCCAGCAGCACGACAAGAAAATTTATGGCCTTTAGCTGCTAGCAGAGAATTGATAACAGCAAGTAAATCTTGGCTACACAGGCCATGCAGTAGCACTTCCGACTCCGTTGGCGATATCACTTTGGCACCTTGTTGGACCAAATAATACAAGCTTTGGCACCTGACGGATTTGAATTGGTCGTATCTTGAACTGGTCGAATTAGCGCACCGCTTAGCAAATATAATGCAGATCCCACGGTACACGCGGGTGGATGGCTCACTATCAAACAACGATCCCTTCTGTATGATCTTCAGAAGAAACTTATCTCAGACCATTGGATAAGATCGCGGCTTAAGTTTGTCCAGAATACGATCTCATCCTTCTTCGAATCATCACCTTTCAACAATAACTTAATGGCATTTTTCACGTTAGCAGCAGTACCAGTCATATCTAAAAACATTCAAAAGGATATCCTCTAGTGAACATATCCGATATCACCTTCTGCATATATACAAAATAGGAAAATATTCGCCAGCAAACACATATATTCAAAATAAGCAAAATTTAGATGGAATTATTCAAGAAAAGATTGCATTGCATTTTTGTCATTTTTATTTGGTTTGCTAAATTTAATATTTCTAAGAACTTATTTATATAATAACATTTAAACGGGTAATTTTATAAAATCAGCTTATCCGGATATCCAGGGTCCATCCGAACTTATGATACAAGTCGTGCAGACAGCCCATTTTTATGAAATGAAAAAACACACTTTACACAACAAGTTTGCTCCAGCAGCAAAACAAGAAAATTTGTGGCCTTTAGCTGCTAGCAGAGAATTGATAACATCAAGTAAATCTTCGCTGCACAGGCCATGCAGTAGCACTTCCGACTCCGTTGGCGATATCACTTTGGCACCTTGTTGGACCAAATAATACAAGCTTTGGCACCTGACGGATTTGAATTGGTCGTATCTTGAACTGGTCGAATTAGCGCACCGCTTAGCAAATATAATGCAGATCCCACGGTACACGCGGGTGGATGGCTCACTATCAAACAACGATCCCTTCTGTATGATCTTCAGAAGAAACTTATCTCAGACCATTGGATAAGATCGCGGCTTAAGTTTGTCCAGCATACGATCTCATCCTTCTTTGAATCATCACCTTTCAACAATAACTTAATTGCATTTTTCACGTTAGCAGCAGTACCAGTCATATCTAAAAACAATCAAAAGGATATCCTCTAGTGAACATATACGATATCACCTTCTGCATATATACAAAATATGAAAATATTCGCCAGCAAACCTATATTCAAAATAAGTAAAATTTAGATGGAATTATTCAAGAAAAGATTGCATTGCATTTTTGTCATTTTTATTTGGTTTGCTAAATTTAATATTTCTAAGAACTTATTTATATAATAACTTTAAAACGGGTAACTTTATAAAATCAGCTTATCCGGATATCCAGGGTCCATCCGAACTTATGATACAAGTCGTGCAGACAGCCCATTTTTATGAAATGAAATAACACACTTTACACAACAAGTTTGCTCCAGCAGCACGACTAGAAAATTTATGGCCTTTAGCTGCTAGCCGAGAATTTTTTTACAGCCTCCTCACCCCAGTCGGTTCGCCGGTTAGGGGTAGTGTCAGCAATTTTAGAACTTTGGCTGGGTGCGGGGAAGCTGACACTGAATAACTGCAATCGCAATTATCCGAGGTGTTCTAGAAGGCTATCAGTACGTCCATTACTTTCACCGTAATGGAGGTCCTGCGGTAGCCCCACCTCGCAGGCGGCCACCCCTTGACAATCTCGGTAAATTGCCCAAGGTGGGAAGTCCAGGGTTTCCCCTAGAGGAATATAGTGCGGCTCCAGGTTGGAGCCGGAGTGAACAATGATCAGAGTAGATCAATTGTTCATTCTCAGATCCCACGGATCTAAATTTTCGTGTTTGTGGTTGATGTGTGCAGAGAGTACATTCCAAATTCCTCTCCGATCAACCTGTGCTCAGCGTATTCAAATGTTCTCATGTACCAAAAATATAAATTTAATGATGCAATACTATGGGTATGACTTAGCTCGTTGACTACATGTCTGTTGGTTGTATCGAGGGATGTCCGGCCGATGACCAAATCTCCATTGGGTTATATTTTGTCATCCAGTTGATAGTTCTTTCGAATATCATTCCACCAAGCATTGTATCCACACATTTCCAGCAGTCGCAATGAGACTGTTTGGGCTACCTGACAGCAGTCTTTGCGGAGTATCGTTTCTTCCTTTTTTCTCAGTTATATATCACTTGTTATCAGACCTGTAGTTAACACTTAAATAGATTTTCTAGCAGAGAATTGATAACATCAAGTAAATCTTGGCTACTCAGGCCATGCAGTAGCACTTCCGACTCCGTTGGCGATATCACTTTGGCACCTTGTTGGACCAAATAATACAAGCTTTGGCACCTGACGGATTTGAATTGGTCGTATCTTGAACTGGTCGAATTAGCGCACCGCTTAGCAAATATAATGCAGATCCCACGGTACACGCGGGTGGATGGCTCACTATCAAACAACGATCCCTCCTGTATGATCTTCAGAAGAAACTGATCTCAGAAAATTGGATAAGATCGCGGCTTAAGTTTGTCCAGCAAACGATCTCATCCTTCTTCGAATCATCACCTTTCAACAATAACTTAACGGCATTTTTCACGTTAGCAGCAGTACCAGTCATATCTAAAAACATTCAAAAAGATATCCGTAGTAAACATATCCGATATCACCTTCTGCATATATACAAAATATGAAAATATTTGCCAGCAAACACTTATATTCAAAATAAGCACAATTAAAGATGGAAATTAAAGATGAAAGAAGATTGCATTGCATTTTTTGTCATTTTGATTTGGTTTGCTTGATTTAATCTAATAGAATTCTACAATAAAAGAAATTCGCCCTTTATGCGTGTGTGTATTAAAGCTCGAAACAGAACAATGTCTGGCAATAATAAACTGTAAATATGACATGTCCTGACTAAAAGTTCTAACATGTAGAATGAAGTGTTCTTAAATGTTCTAACATGTTCTCACATGATGATGTTCTGCAAAATATGGTAACTGTATCTTTTCCTTCCTCTGACTAGATTTTTGCTATGTTAAATATATGGACACTGTTTCAATCCATTACTGTTAACATTATTAAAACTATAGTATCTGAGAATTGAGTTTATGACATCAAAGCGACAGTAATTAACCGGACATTCGAGATTGATAAATGATAGGTCAAATTTGCGGGGGAGGGGGTCCCGATAGAATGCTTTATTGTAGAATCGAGTGAACATGCGCAGTTGCGTACTAGGTACTGATTTGCGGGGGGCACTAGGTACGCAACTGCATGGAGGTGGGTCGTTAGAGGGCAGAGCATGGCTCGAGAACTGATAATAGAGAGCCTCAGCTGTCACACTGTTATCAATTACTCTTGGTAAAACTTTTTTCAGGCCATTTTACCACTTGCATATACATCATTATTCCTTGCCCCCGACGGCGGTAGGGCTTTCAGCTTGTTCGAGTTGGAGGGGGGCCTTGGCTTCCTCATACCCCCGTGTTAACCTATGAGCGCTGTATTTGGTGATTCTTCCGTATACACACACTTGACATTAAACTAATGTGCACTCAATGCATCTACTTCCATAGACGCACACTAAAATTTAGGGAGAAATCTTTCTAAACTTTCGCTGAATCTGAAAGGCATCTACTTCCGTAGACGCACACTACATCATTGTAATCCCATTTAACTCTAAATTTTCAACAATTAATGGTCAGCAACTCACCAAATAATCAAAAGAGCGCAATTTTGTGAGCACATTCAAGTTAAGTATGACAATGTATACATTTTCCGAAAGCTCCGAAATCAGAGATTTCAAAAATTTTAAAAAAATCTAAAATTTTAGAATTTCAAATTTTAGAATTTTTAGAAACTGTAGGAAAAGAAAAAATAAACGAAAAGTAGTCGAGTTTGGTATCAAATGAAAGGTCTTTTTCAGGAGAACGCGAATATGAATCAATTATGCGGATTTGAGGCGGCACGTGGTTCCAGCGGGCCCATATCCCGAAAAATAAAAGTTGCTCCAATCGCTACAAACTTCATCACGCTGAGTAAAAGTTATAATTGGGTCATCGCATTTATGAGATTATGGACTTTCCCTGAATCTGAAAGGCAACTACTTCCGTAGACGCACACTACATCATTGTAATCCTATTTAACTCTGCATTTTCAAATTACTTACTTAGAATAAAATTATAGTTGTATATGTACAAAATAATATCATGATATAAAAATGTCATTGTTCATAAAAACTAAAATATCAGTTATAAGATAAAATTATCAAATTATCAATTATATATAAATATAAATTACAAAATTTTTGTAAAATTATAGAATATTAATTCACTTAAAAATTGAAATATTAGGAAGCCTAAACTTTAAAAAATAAGAGGTACTCTTACCGGGGGCGGAAAAGTTATTCCAATTTTTCAAAACAATTAATATGTCCTACAAATGGTATTCTGGGTTTTTAAAGAATGGCATTTGATATTATAGTTTTAAAAAATGATTTTCTCGTCCCCGATTCAAAAGTTTATATTCGGTACACTATTATCTTCATTTTTAAAACCTACTTATTATTTTAAAATTTTATCCCAATTTTACAACTCATATATATTTATAATTGATAATTTGATAATTTTATCTTATATATAACTGATATTTTAGTTTTTATAAACAATGGCATGTTTATATCATGATAATATTTTGTACATATACAACTATAATTTTATTCTAAGTAAGTAATTTGAAAATGCAGAGTTAAATAGGATTACAATGATGTAGTGTGCGTCTACGGAAGTAGTTGCCTTTCAGATTCAGGGAAAGTCCAGAAAGATTTCTCCGTAAATTCTAGTGTGCGTCTACGGAAGTAGATGCATTGAGTGCGCTTTAGTTTAATGTCAAGTGTGCGTATACGGAAGAATCACCCTGTATTTCAATACTTCAAGTATTAGATAATATCAAGAGTACATAATAGAAAAGAGTGTGACAGCTGGCAGGTTGTCTGTTATCAGCTCAATGTACATGCTCTGCACGCTAACGGCTGACCCCCCCCACAAACGTGTACCTAGTGACCCCCCTACGGTCAGGCACTGTACACGTTTCTGTACGCTCACTCGCCGTATCTTTACGTGTTAAAGCTCGAAAACACAAAGCCTGCATGCGTCCAATTTGTGTCTGCTTCGAGCTTTAGAATGCAAAGATAGCGTGCGAATTTCTTTGAAGTGAGCATACAAGTTTGTGGGGGGTCAGCCGTTAGCGAACATAGCATGTACCTTGAGCTGATAACAGACAACTTGCCAGCTGTCACACTCTTAGTTATTATGTACTCTTGGTAATATGTAGCAATTCAGAGGGCCGTATATTATTGTTATTTTTTAATTTAGTCGCCAAAAATATAACTTGCCCACTCTTATACATTATGTACTCTTGCTAATATATATTTCATGAGGACCCTATGCAAAAATTACGTTTCTTTCGTGATAGTGGGCTGCAGAAGCATTCACAGTCATCGTTAATTTTCTAAGGCGAACGCAGTAAACGACAATTTCTACCTCCTTAATAAATGTAGGTTTACTTATCTTTTGACATAAAATTACTTATTTAAACGAATTAGAAAATGACGAAAAGATAGCTACTAACCCGTTATAAAGACAGCCCAACCAATGCTAAACTAATATTACTTGATCTTAGCTTCAACATCTTAACAGGAAACTATGTCACAAGGATAAATAAACTGTAATATCAAGAGTACATAATGAGTAGAGTGTGACAAGCGTCACATTCCATGCAATGAAGGCAAAAACTATGCGAGCGTGCACAACGCTTACCCCCCCCCCCACAAATTTATCCCTCACCCTTCCCTCACACCGCCCCTATATGGGTACAATCAAACGGGGGTCACTCACTCGCTTAGAGCAATACGTAACTGAACGAAGTACAA
>JASAND010030936.1:0-11970 GCA_030248195.1 Trissonchulus latispiculum
AGGGGCGCTAACGCGCACTACCTGATA
This sequence comes from Trissonchulus latispiculum, assembly GCA_030248195.1. Taxonomy (NCBI): domain Eukaryota; kingdom Metazoa; phylum Nematoda; class Enoplea; order Enoplida; family Ironidae; genus Trissonchulus; species Trissonchulus latispiculum. The sequence continues at coordinate 28 of JASAND010030936.1, forward strand.
TATATATATATATATAAAAGTAACAAAAATGCTCCGCACAAAAGAAGATAATATGTGTGTGTTGGCTGTGTCTATATTATATCCTTTAAATTCCGGTTGAAGAAGTAAAGACAAAAGTTTCATAGGCACGTGAAGTTATTTGGCACAGCAAGTTTGGGTGGGTGGCTCCATGACAAAAGTTGTTCCGTTCGCTTAGGACTTTCATTTGACACAAATTTGACCACTTTTGAAAAATTCCATTTTTGACCTAAAATCGCTTAAGGTGCTCTGGCTTTTTCCTAGGCAAAAATTTCTGGGGGGGGGGGGGGGGGGAAGTCTGGGGGGTCCCCCCCAGGTCTCGCATTTCTGGGGGGGGGGGGGGAAAGAAAAATTTTTAGAAAAATGTCTAAAATAGCTATTTTTTACTGCTGAGCTGAAAAATTCACTATTTTTAACTTAAATTTAAGCTTAAAATAGCTAAAAAATGGGTAAAAATCCGGCGAAGCCGGAAAAAATTTTCAAAATTTGCCCTCAAAAACCCTATTTTTCCGGGCACTTTAGGGTAGGGTGGGGGTTCTGGGGGGGAAGGCCCGAATCCTGGGGGGGCGACCCAAGTCTGGGGGGGGGACGGATTTCTGGGGCCCCCCCTGTAGGAAAAAGCCAGGTGCTGGTACCGTTTACTGTATTTTGAAGGGTAACTTTACAAGAATAAAAATGCTCCGACGGAGCATGAAAAATGCAATATGGGTGACACTGGGTTTTAAGCGGACAGAGGACTAGGTTTTAAAACGTTAATATGGGAGGGGCAGGTTGTAAATGCCAGGAGGACTAGGTTAAAGCGCAATAATATGGACCAGCTTCGCTGAACAACCCATAATCGCGGAAATTGCCCAGACAAAAATGCTGGCGGCAATCCTTCAATAACAGTTTAACAATTTGTCGGCACGACTTTGCAGCTATTACTGTATATATATTATGTAGTAGTGCTGACAGTGCAGAATACAACGCTTTAACTATAACTGCGTCGTTTATGTATTTAAAATATTAAATAAGCTTAACATTTCAAAATCAGCTGGAAAGCTGGCATAAGTAGCGTATATGCATGTGTGGAGTACCGCGAAGATGGGTTGTTCAGCGAAGCTGGTCCATATTAGTGCGCTTTTAACCTAGTCCTCGACTCCTCGTGGCATTTACAACCTGCCCCGCCCATATTAACGTTTTAAAACCTAGTCCTCTGTCCATCTACAACCGAATGTCACCCATATTGCATTTTTCATGCTCCATGCTATACATAGCATATATAGCCCCTATAATAACAAGTCATCCCAATGACCTGAAATATCGGTTAAAGACCATACTAGTGTTCCCAATCGTGCTGATAAAACTTTTAATCGTGTATGAAAAAATTTAATTTTGACCAAAACTCCATATACTGGGGGTTTTTAGGCAAAAATAAGTGGGGGGGGAGGCCCCCCCACTAGTGGGGGGGAGGTCCAAAAGTGGGGGGGGAATAAAATGAGCTAAAAATGGCAAAAATACAGTATAAATAGCCTGTTTTCCACATACACTGCTATAAGTATGCTTAAAAGTGCTCAAAAATCAAGTTTTAGCACCGAAAAAGGTGATTTTTGATCAAAAATTTCCGGCGAAGCCGGAAAAATTTTGAAAATTTTGACCAAAAATCCTAAAAATTTGGCAATTTCTGGGCACCTTAGGGTGAGTGGGGGGGAAGCCCAAAAAAGTGGGGGGGAAGAGGTCGAGTGGGGGGGGGACCCAAAAAGTGGGGGGCGCCCCCACCCCCCCCCAGTAAAAAACCCCAGATACAGGGGCGCACCAGGGGGGGGCGGGGGGGGGGGGCGGTCGCCCCCCCTGTCAGGTTTCGAAGGTCAGAAAAATTAAGAAGCAGAAAGGAGAAAAAGCAGAAAAAACAAAAATTTTCGCGCCTTCGGCGCGAATTAACTATTCTTTGGTTGTTTTGAGGATAGCATATGGGGTGGGGTGGGGTGGCTGGTCTTCAATTATTATTCGGTATACGTATATAGCAAGCAGCGGTTGCTATGCTTTCTGTGCGTACTATGCATAGTGTGCGTTGCTGTTTGTTTCTATTTTGATTTAACATATATATAATAAACTAAAATATTATCTGGTCAAGGCAACATTATGTCTAACCAACTATTCACTTACCTATATATACCTATTAAACTGCTCAAGGCAAAGAATTCAAAGTTTTAAAAACAATTTTACTCCGAAATTTAAAAGTTTCTTCTGCTTATGGGGGGCAGCGCCCCCAGACACCTTGCGTATCTATTTTTCGCCAGCTATTCATACTCTGACACCGCAGTTCGACGAGCATGCAACGTAAAATGAAGCTAAGGTCCGCAACGTTGTTTAAAAACGCAGTAAATCGAAGCTAAAAGCGTTTATAGCTTAATACTATATAATTTTTGTAATTTTACGCAGTCGAAATTAAAAATACGCATTCTAAAATAAAAATATATGCAAAATTTACGCAGGTGCGTTTTTCAAAAAATTCATTAAAAACCCCTGATATGCACGCTTTTTACAAAATACAATTTAAAATGCACACACAAAAGCTTAGTCAAATTTTGCTACTGCTAACCACAACATGGCTCAAAAATTTTCAAATAGGTGAAGCTTTTTAAAAAGCTCTAGCTTTTAGCTGGGGGCTGCCGCCCCAGACCCCCGCTTCTTCCCAATTTTTCTTATCATAGCTACGTTGCTTTGCTTTGTTTAGAGTTTTATTAGTTTGAGTTATATATATATAGTACGTATATACCTTATGTATCCGGTGAAACCAGGGCGCTAGCCAGAAGACAAATTTAATCCTTTGAAACAACAAAAAGTGGTCAAAAAAAATTGTTTTCAGGTCTAAAATGCAAAAAATTCTCAACAGCCCCCCAGACCCCCTGCTTTCGCATTTCTGAGAATGATTAATTCTATTTAACTACCTCAACCAATGTAACCAATTACTACATGTTTGTTCTCAAAGCACATAAACATGTGTAGAAATAACTATAAAAAATTTCAACATTGTTGCCGCCCCCCCTGTCAGAAAACGCTGGGTGCGCCACTGCCCAGATATATATACAAGTAATAAAAATGCTCCTCCGGAGCATGAAAAAGTAATATGGGTGGTGGTGAGGTTGTAAAATCAAGATAGGACTAGTCTTAAAAATGCTTAATATGGGGGCTGGGTTCAAAAAAAGAAGAGGACTAGGTTGTGGGCGAATTAATATGGGCACAGCTTCGCCGAGCAACCCATATTCGCGGACTGAAAAAGTAATATACATACGTATTACATATGTATCATAGGGGTCGCGGTAGCAACCCCTATAATATGAGTGAAAATGGTCGAATGACCGTGTAAAACAAGGCTGCGCAGATTGCATGCAAAGGCCTTTTGGGACGGAGAATCGATTCCCGCTAGCAGTTTTGCTGCCCGAGTAACTCAAGTTGCTGGGCTGGTTCCACTTGACCGTCTGAGGGGTCAAGTCGGTATATAACTGCTTCCCGGAGGTCCATAGTAGGCTTAATACTTAGCCTCTCCAAACTTTGTCTATAGGGGTTTTCTGGTGCGCCCAGCTCATTACCGGTGTCCGTTTTGCCGTCTGACCCACCCATCTTGCTGTGCTGGTTCCACTTTGCCGTCTGGAGGGTCCGGTCGGTACATACCGACTTCCGGGAACACCATATAGAACTGTACATAGCCTCTCAAAACATTGTCTATAGGGCACCCATCTTGCTGTGCTGGTTCCACTTTGCCATCTGGAGGGTCAGTCGGGCGGGGGGTCAAGTGGTCGAAAATAAAATTTTGCAAAAGTGGTCAAATTTGGTGTCAAATGAAAGCCCTAAGTCAGCTGAGCAACTTTTGTCATAGAACTGGATACCCAAAGTGGCTGTAGAGTGCTGTGGTGGGGTGGGGTGGGGACTTAGGCGATTTTGGGTCAAAACTAAAATTTTTCAAAAGTGGTCAAATTTGGTATCAAATGAAAGCCTTACGCGAGCAGAGCAACTTTTGTCATACAACTGCATGCTCAAAGTGGCTGTGGAGTGCTGTGGCGGGGTGGGGTGGGGACTTAGGTGATTTTGGGTCAAAACTAAAATTTTCCAAAAGTGGTCAAATTTGGTATGTATATGTAATATCAAATCAAAGCCCTAAGCGAGCTGAGCAACTGTTATCATAGAGCTGCGTACCCAAAGTGGCTGTGGAGTGCTGCGGTGGGGTGGGTTGGGGACTTAGACGATTTTGGGTCAAAACTAAAATTTTTCAAAAGTGGTCAAATTTGGTATCACATGAAAGCCCTAAGCGAGCTGAGCAAATTTTGTCATAGAGCTGCGTACCCAAAGTGGCTGTAGAGTGTAAGCGGTACGAGCTGTGGTTGGTTTGCTCGCTACTGTTGAAAGATATCTATACCTACCCTCAGGAGCATACATATATAAAATAATGGAAAACAAGAACAAAAAGTGCTCCTTCGTCGCATGTAAAATACATATGAGTCTTCGTAGGCAGGTTGTACATAAGCCAAAACTAGCCTGTAAAATACATATGAGTTCCGTAGGGAGGCTGTAAATTAAGGAAAACAAGTTGCAACCGCTTAACATATGAGCCTGTCCTACAACGAGGCTCATATTGGCGTCACAGTGCATTCCACATTAAAGCTTCATTAAAGAAACTCAGCTTCATCCACATTACGGAAAAAATGAATAGACGTTGTGGCCCAGAAGAATTGGACTGAAGTGAACTACGACTGCTCAAGCTGAACTGTACATGCAACCTGATGTTTCCTGAAATACTATGGCACACCTAATATTTCGCGATACGCTGTGGTACACGGTACACCTAATGCATTCTCGAAACACTTTCACATTATACACACGCAGAATGCGTTCCTACTTGGCTCTGAGTCAGAGTGCCTCATGGCGTACCGTATTGAGCATATGCACACTATAATTACTGATCAACAAGCTATGTGAAGGACAATTTGTAATGAAAAGCTTTATGCAGTATGTATTTATATAAAAGTAAAAAATATATATATATATACCTGCAAATTATTCGTATTATGACATACGCCAATATGAGCCTCGTTGTAGGACAGGCTCATACGTTAAGCGGTTGCAACTTGTTTTCCTTAATTTACCGCCTCCCTACGGAACTCATATGTATTTTACAGGCTAGTTTTGGCTTATGTACAACCTGCCTACGAAGACTCATATGTATTTTACATGCGACGAAGGAGCAATTTTTGTTCTTGTATATATATACCAGTGTTCAGTTTTAGTTACGGTGCGTAAATAATATACAACTATGATAAACGAGTTTTAGTGGAAGCAAGCATTTCTTTCGATAAACTCTTAATATTTACTGTGCATTTTAACCATTGATAAGAGAAGTCTATATTTCAACAATAATTTCAGGACTCTCTCCGACGATCTTCTATTTCTATTGAACCGTTAGCGTTACAATCATAGCCTTGGTTCTTTATAGTTGCTTGCCGTAGTCCAGCACAACCAAATTACTATATAGTTTACGTATATATAAGCAAGCAACTTGCAGCGATTGTTTAACTGCTGGAATTGTTATTATTGACTGACAATAATGGCATTGTATATGACAATCGCCATGGCGAAGTGTGAAAGCCCGCGAATATGGGTTGCTCGGCGAAGCTGTGCCCATATTAATTCGCCCACAACCTAGTCCTCTTCTTTTTTTGAACCCAGCCCCCATATTAAGCATTTTTAAGACTAGTCCTATCTTGATTTTACAACCTCACCACCACCCATATTACTTTTTCATGCTCCGGAGGAGCATTTTTATTACTTGTCCTTCTGTCATTTTAAAGGATCCCTTTCCAGCAATGCGGCAATGGATACAAGGAGCTTGAACAGTGCCGTAGGTAGAGCAGAAAAGTGATTATATAAATATATAGTACCACTGAATTCTCACCTCCGCCCCAAGCTTCGGCCGCTGCAACCTCTGTTTGTGGGTGGTATAAGGAGAAAATTCTTTTCCCCCTCGCCAAAGACTTCGACAGTATGCCCATCGTGTTCAGCGACACGGATTTACTATATGGGTATATACCGCCAGAGGGCCGAAAACCGCTGTTTTAGAGAGTTTGACCAGTGGTCAGTAGGCCCCGAGACCATAGTGACCACGGGTCACTTCCCTCGATTTCGGCAATATGTCCATTCAAACGAGCGTAGTCGATTTACTATATATGCCCCCAACAAAACGCCGAAAAACGCTGTTTTAAGGGGTTTGGCCACTGGTCAATAGGCCCATAGACCGTAGTGACCACTGGTCACTTCCCTCGATTTCGGCAATATATATGTCCATTCAAACGAGCGTAGTCGATTTACTATATGCCCCCAACCAAAACGCCGGAAAACGCTGTTTCAAGGGGTTTGACCACTGGTCAATAGGCCCCATAGACCGTAGTGACCACTGGTCACTTCCCTCGATTTCGGCAATATGCCCATTGAAACGAGCGTAGTCGATTTACTATAAATGCCCCCAACCAAAACGCCGAAAAGCGCTGTTTTAAGGGGTTCGACCACTGGTCAATAGGCCCTATAGACCGTAGTGACCACTGGTCACTTCCTTCGGTTTCAACAATATGCACATTGAAACGAGCGTAGTCGATTTACTATATGTGCCCCCAACCAAAACGCCGAAAAACGCCGTTTTAAGGGGTTTGACCACTGGTCAATAGGCCCCATAGCCCGTAGTGGCCACTGGTCATTTCCCTCGATTTCGGCAATATGCCAATTGAAACGAGCGTAGTCGATTTACTATATATGCCCCGAACCAAAACGCTGAAAAATGCTGTTTATAGTGAGTTTTCCCTACTTTGACCCTGGGCGAGGAACCACGGGAGCCATGCTGACCAGTGGTCACTTCGGGCGGTATCGGCAGTATGCTCATCGTTTTCAGCGACCCCGATTTACTATATATGGGTACCACCCCAAGGCCAAAATACGCCATTTTTAGTGACTTTTAGGCCATTTCTAGTGAAAGTGGGACAGAAACTTTTCGCCAAAACAGGTGAAAAAATGCAAAGTTTGGGCCCATCTCCTGAAAGCTCCAGAGCGAAATTAAAAAATCCCCCTCGTTACATTCCGCGCATAGTCCGAAATATTCAAATAAAACAAACCAAACCTATCTAGCTGCTAACCTGTGAAAAAAGTCGATCACAACCGAAGTGCCAAAATAGCGAAAGTCCGACTTTGGGGCCTTGGCACAGAGCCAAAATTGGCAGTGTGCCAAAATGACCAATAAAGGTTGCATGGTAGGACCCTGCCTACCAACATATAATAGTAGTATAGGACTAAAATGCCCATATCGTTCCAACACTGCGCTGACATAGGCACTTCCGAAAAGCGTTATTAACCGAGAAAAAAAACAAACGCACGGTAACTCCCGCCTAGTGCAAAATTTCGAAGTTCGGAATTTTAACCAAAAGTATGGTGGTACTAGTAGTACTGCTTGAGTACTTTACGATGGTAACATTTTTACCACTCCCGGACCTCTAATTAGCTGGCACCAGGCCAACACTGTCTCCAGGGGGCCGCGCAGACGCCTTTATACCCATATTATGTAGGGGCGCTGTCGCGCCCCTACATAATATGACAAAAAATTGGTATGCTGAGTTTTTCAATTTAAACTGCTTTTCAAATTTTTTAGCCATTATTAATATAAGTAGACACAACCCAGACTATATGTAAACTGCAAAAAATAAAAAAATTTAAGTTTTTGATTTTTTGATTTTTAAACTCGAACCAGACTACTTTCGGTGAGCGGACAGCTTACAGATAAATCTACTGCGCCGAAAATAGAGATTTACCAGAAAATGCCATTTCTTTTTTTAATGTCACTTATTCATTCATATTTAATGACTGTGAATACCTGGCAACTTAAATTAATCCATAGTAGCAATATTCAGACACATTCTAGGCGTGAATAGTGCCGGGGGAGTAAAATTACGAAAGGGGGACTGGGAGGGGAGCACAAATAAAATAACGTTATTCGTCCCAACCGCAACGTCCAAAGCGTCTGTAAACATATATGGAAATAAATATCTCCGCCCCACCCGTTTTCGTCCTCCCCCAACCAGTTTATTTCCCTATTTTACGATAAGAAAACTAAAAATTCTTTTTGGTCACCGCTACGCCTTTGTAATGGCAAGCCAGCAGTTAGCTAAGCACCAATTACGTTGATCGTTAAAAACTGAAGAAAATTTATGTTTTAAACAAGGTTTTCTCATACTTCGAGTAATATAGTCAGAGGGGGGAAAAACATGACGGAAAAGAAGGGGAAAAACATGGTCGCCTACTCCCCAACCATAGCAGTTGCAGCTGCCTAGTATAGCCCATTAGAAAGAGCAAGTCTAGAAGTATACCCTACAGTACCAGATTGGTTTCTAAGTTTGATTCTGTAAATACAGTACTTGACCAAAGTTGACCTCCCAAAATTGGCCAAAATGCTAAGGATTTTCGAAAGTTTGCTAGTCTATATCTAACCAACTATCAAACTTTGGCTACTATAAATTGGCTTGCGGGCATAATTTGATTTGCTCTATCACATGGCAATAGTGGTTTTCCCCTGCGTACACCCAGTAAAAAAATTTGACTATGTTTTCCCCCACATTGGGTCCACTAGAGCGGGCAAAAAACATGGTGACCAAATTTTAAAATTTTTGCGTATGCTTCAGGAAGGCGTAACTAATGCTTCTATAGGAAAGAGAATGCTTTAAGGTGGTGATTCCTTTTGGAGACATCAACTTTGAACCCTTATTACTCATTCATTACCTGGAGTTAAGAAGCCATTTTTATATCAAAATGGAGCTTAACATTTTTTCTTTCTAATAAATGCAAAAAAACTAGCTTCAGTTTTCGGAAACTATTTTACTGCATTTTCAAAGTACTTTAATTTTCCAGATTTTTTGCAGACTGAAGTAAATTTTTTCGTGAGGCATCGATTATACCATTCGATACCTCTATCAAATACCTGGGGACCCTTTTTTAGTTATTATGAAACCGCTCTTCGTAATGGAGATATTAGCTAAAATGTATGCGCAACCTGGTTTTTGCCTACTTTTCCCAACTTTAGCAAGCGACCACTTTAGCTAGAAAGCAGCAATCGGGGCAACTAAAAAAGGGTCCCTGGGTATTTTTGTGTAAAACATGTCTAGTAAGTGGCAACTCTCTATCATGCATAGTAAATGCTCCACGATCGCTGGAAAAAATTTGGTCATGTTTTTGCAAAAACTACATTTTTTATGATAGCAGCATACAGGATAGCATTTAGAAGATTATAACGCCACGCATAATTGGCCTCGACGGGACCTTCAAATTGACGCCATTCGTTTAATTTTACGGCTTGCGTAGCTCAAGAAATGGCGGATTATTTGATTTCTGCAAAAATGACAAGTTTTCAACGCCAATATAAGAAAATCAGTTATATCTTACTATAGAGAAACGCTAGAAAGGTGATTCAAAAAGCAAAACTGTAGAGCTCAACAAGATCTTTCGAATGAATATAATCATAGCTATGCAACTACTGTCTAATTGTCAAAAAGCGGCAAAAACCGCCCTGAACGGAAACGTTGAAGTTTTGAAGCAGGATTGCGCGGAGTTTGTTAGAATGCTAAAAGAACTTATTTTGGAAAGTTTCATCAAATTTCATCCTGATTTGGACCGTCAACCAATAATATGTGCCCAAAAGGAATCACCACCTTAAAACCACTAAAAACCTCAACATATGCCAACTTTGAGCATTTTTGAAGCTTCTAGCTCGAAAATTTGATTTGCAGCATCAACATGCCAGGTTTCATAAGTTTCTATAGTAAAAATGAAAATTTTGGAAAACTTAAAAAATGATGGAATATTGCAATTTTTAACACAACTAACTTGTTTCTAGTGATATTCTGCATATTATGGCCAGTTCCCAGCAGGTCTCATGCCCAAACAGGTTAGGTACGGCGGATTTAGCATTTTGACCAAAAAATCGGGTTTTAAGCTTGATGTGGGGTTAGAAGGGTGCCTAGGTAGTTTTGCACGCTAAAAACAGCTGAAACAATGTTTTTAAACCATTCTAAATGGTTGGTTGGTAGAAATCCATGCCATGTTTTTCCTCCGCACCATGTTTTTCCCCGATTTGCGGGTAAAAAACATGGACAAATCCTGTTACTGCCAAAGCTGAGTGAGGTATAAGAGAAGTTTGAATATACGATTGGATAGGTATTTGCCCACGGTACATAACGGTATACTCAAACCGATCCAAATCCAAGCGAAGAAGAAGTTGGAGGCTTGCTTCCCTATTCATGTCTTTCTTCCCCCCCTGACTATATTGTGTTTTCAAATTTGGCGTACGAATTTATCAAAACCTATTGCAGGGTCATTTTTACTAGTTTTCCGTTTGAGTTAAGAACAACTGAGATATCACTTATTGAATTTTGAAAAATGGCATGAATGTGCGTTTTTAGTAATTTTCTCTCGACATGCGAAACAGTAACTAAATGCTGAAAAATGACCCTCGGCAAGATATTTCTGTCGCCGCATGCGAAATTTCAGCTCTCTAACATAATTTAATCGAAAATAATCCTTGTTCAAAATTTTATTTTATTGTTTTCAATTTGTGAGTTACCGACTAACAATAAAAGTTACATTTTCTGGAAATATGCCAGTTTTTGGTCATTTAATGCTTTAAAGAGGTCAAATATAAAGGTTGCCATTACAATTTTTCAGTCTACTCCGGTGCGGTAAACGATACCACCACCTTAAGTCCCCACCCCAACCCACCCCACCACAGCACTCTACAGCCACTTTGGGTACGCAGTTCTATGACAAAACTTTCTCAGCTCACCTAGGGCTTTCACTTGATACCAAATTTGACCACTTTTGACAAATTTTATTCTCGACCACTTGACCCCCCACCCGACTGACCCTTCAAACGGTAAACTGGAACCAGCCCAGCAAAATAGGTACCTCAGACGGCAAAACGGATACCGGGAATGAGCTGGGCGCACCAGAAAACCCCCATAGACAAAGTTTTGAGAGGCCAGGTAGAGCCTACTATGCAGTAGCGTAGATACAAACAATTTTCAGGGGGGGGCGGTTTGGACGGAAGTCCGGGGGGGGGGGGTAAAATTTTTTATTTCTCTGCTCAACAATTGTATGAACACTAAGCACAAAATTTCAAAGGTTCTTAGCTTGAATAGATTGTAGCCGACAGCGGCATGCTAAAACCCAAAAGGGGGGTCTGGGGGGGGCAGAGCCCGCCAGAAGTTGAAAAAATTTTTCAATTTCCCCACTAAAACGCTATTGAAACATTGAATTCTTTGCATTATATATTATACAAGTAACAAAAATGCTCCGCACAAAAGGGGATAATATGTGTGTTGGTCGTCTATGTCTATGTCTATGTCTGTCGTTTAATCCGGTTGAGAAAGAAAGTATATAAATCCGACACAGCAAGTTTGGGTGGGTGGTTCTATGGCGAAAGTTGTTCAGTTCGATGCGGGCCTTCATTTGACTCGAAATTTGACCACTTTTGAAAATTTTAATTTTTGACCCAAAATCGCCTAAGTCCCCACCCCACCCCACCACAGGCCTCTACAGCCACTTTAGGTACGCACTTCTATGACAAAAGTTGCTCAGTTCGATGCGGGCTTTCATTTGGTACCAAATTTGACCACTTTTGAAAATTTTAATTTTTGACCCAAAATCGCCTAAGTCCCCACCCCACCCCACCACAGCCCTCTACAGCCACTTTAGGTACGCACTTCTATGACAAAAGTTGCTCAGTTCGATGCGGGCTTTCATTTGGTACCAAATTTGACCACTTTTGAAAATTTTAATTTTTGACCCAAAATCGCCTAAGTCCCCACCCCACCCCACCACAGGCCTCTACAGCCACTTTAGGTACGCACTTCTATGACAAAA
>JASAND010030937.1:0-12947 GCA_030248195.1 Trissonchulus latispiculum
CTTAAGACAAACTATCGTCAGGACCTGCATCATTAGAAGCTCATTCGCTTCCTTACAGGGACGTAGCTTTCTCTCCGCATTGGTGTGAAGATAGCACTCACAAGAACAATATAAATTTGTTCGAGTTTCACAAAGTCTGACCAACGCTAGTAATCTTCCAGCTGTTGCCTAATTTCGTCAGACAATCAACAAATCTCAGAAATTAGTCCAAACTTGAACAGGTTAGTGGAGTGGGAGTTTAGTTGGCGTTTGGTCGGGAGTTTTTAGTAGAGTAGCGCTAGCGAATATTTGGTGATTCGGTGAGTCGGGTAAAGTTGATAAAGTTATTGGTGCTTGTTGAAGTTTGTTTGCTGTTATTCAAATTATTTCTCTAAAGTTATCATTTGGATTTTGTTGCTACTTTTGCGAATTTGTAGAACAAATGGTATCATTTTGAAATATTTCTTCCAGTTGGTTAAGGTCAGCATTTCCCGAACTTCAAACTTCACCTAAGGCGTGCAATGTGGTAAATGTCGGACAATGGTGACTTTGACCACAAATTTTCAAATTAGAACACAAATTTAATCGAAGTCTCTTAGTTTCCCCAAAGTTTGATTATCTTAATGTAGTTTTTTTATAAAAATTGTTGCGACCAAGCACTGGTTATGGATCGGGGGGAAATCCTGAAAACCCTCAGTGGGCAACATGACGGTGGGGCATCTCCCCTCCCCTCAGATTACTCCATGGGCCAAGTTTTCCGAGACGCATTGTGCAGAAATGTTGAATCAAGAGTTTTAACTCCCAGTGATGGGGGAAATAAGCAGGTGCAGAGGTGGGGGGTATGCCTATTTTCGTCATTTATACGATACGCTACTGCTTCAGTTTCGCTACTGCGACTGCTTCAGTTTCCCGAATTGAATGGGTTTTTGCAAAATAAAAGCAGCTCAAATAGAGACCGTTATCGTTGCTGACAAAGGTCATTTCTGCTGTTCAAAGCACTTGAGGAATCTTAGTCTTAGATGTTAAGAGATTTGCCCGGTAATTTGGATTAAACTAATGTCTGACCAAATATTCTTGGAACCAAACTGTGAGCGCCTATCCTGAGTTAACCTTTGAAGTTAGTCTGTATAAAGTATATATTGTTAGAAACCTCGGGAGGAAGGGAATCCGGTAAAACCATCATATATCTGGTAACCGGATACCAAATCGATAGAAACGCTTCAGAATAGGAAAGAGTATGATAATTTATTCATGCTCTGGTATATTGCTCTTGGCCCAAGACATTTCTGAAAATCGGGTCACCTGTGTAATGTGATGGATAAAATTTGATGTAAAATTGGTCAAAAATTAAACAAAAGTTAGTTGGATTATGAAGAAGAAAGCCCGATGTCTTGGATCCATGAAGAAGATCAGCAATCATCATTATGGAATGTAGCAATTAAATAATGTACATGTATTATTTGTTTAAATCATATGTTCGTTGCTAAGCCAGAGTTGCCCAGTATTCAAAATCAGGTGAAAACTCATAACCAGGACTCAAGGTTTACGCTTAATTATGCAAGAAAGACTAGTTTTAATCATTAATCTAAATCTAATTTAGTTTATTTAAGGCATAATTATTCACTAACATTAGATCTGATGTTGTAAACAAGGGTAATTCGGTCACCAATTCCCCTATTAATCGGAGTTGTTACTCCCCACGACGTAAAACCACGAAATATTAATGAATCTTAGGAATATAGACGAGTTATTACTCTCCACGGAAGTAGACAATGGCATTCTTATTGTTCCTTTGCATATTCATGAGTTCTCATTCATAAAATAGTTATCACAAGCCTTTCCGCACCGCCTTTTATGCCTACCGCTTTTCCTATGAAAATTATTAGTCGAAAATATAAAGTTTATGGGCCAAACAGGCCAAAAGTAGTCGCGAAATTGCCTGAAAAGTAAAGAATTGCACAAAAAATGACAAATATCGGAAGATGGTTCAATATTAGGTATAAAATAGCTAGGTACGTACTTAGATAAGGTTAATTAGTAATGACTAGTGATAATTAGCTCATATTTAGTTAAATTTTATAATTTTGGTCGGAAACATGACTTGGGCTCATATGAAAGAGAATTTAATCCTGATTCCGAAAATCCAAACCCGGTTTTCTAACTCCCAAAAATAAGAAAGTTACAGCTTAAAATGTCTTTTAAAAATGGTTTTTTATTCCCTAATCCCAACACTCTAAAAAGGAGTGTTCTAAAAAGGTTTTTTATTAGGTTTGACTTAAGTCAAACCTTTTTCTCTTTTTATTGTCTGGGAGGATGTCTACCTCCCAGACTACACATCTCATGGGTGTGGTTTTCCTTTCTTCTTCTCTTTCTGCTAGGCCTCTTTCTTCCAAGGCCTAGCAGTTGTCCTCACTTGAACTTCTGGCCGAGGACAAGGCCAACAGAGAAGAAAGAAGGAAAATAGGAATATTAACCCAAGTCATAAAGATTGGAGGGGGCTGACCTCCATTATTAATTATAAAATTATAATAACGAATAGTTAGGTAGATACAAGTAAGTACGTAGTATACGATAATGTAATTTTGAACCTGTAGAAAATTGTACATCTCGCGCGATATTTCAACAAAGTTACGAAATTTTGCAAAGTTCTCCCTTTGGTTGCGTTTTTGTGTTAGAGAAAGTTTCGCAAAATTTCGCCAAGTTTCAGCACCCGAAATTCATCAAAGAACGGGTCAGTTGGGGGTAATATTTTCCAAAACTCATTAATTTTAACACCCAGCGGCCAGTTGCCTCGGCAAGCCTCTAGTTAGCCAATGTTAAAGGTGGCGAGTTTCTAGAAAGTTCTAGAACTTTCTAGAAGCTTTGCCTCAAAATCAAGAGGCAGCTAAGCCGAATCTTCGCTAATGACCTGTCACCGAGCTGTCAGCAAAACTGACAGCTCGGTCCCAAAATTTTCGTTCTAGTCAGTGTTCGCTTGAGTGCAGCCGAGAGCGGTTGCTTTCCCCCTCCTTTGTGCGTTCTCCAGTGCTATTGTTATAGCATGGGGAATTCAAACGCACCTCCCCGGTTAGGTTAAAAGAAATAGGTTTTCTGGCCTTCGGGCCAGAAAAATTAGAAATTGACTCTTACAGCGAACACTCACAAATTAGGGCCGCATAGGTTTGTTATACCTGGCCGGAACTACAGCCAAAAGAATAATCCTAGGAATCAAACGGCCACCTTTTTGGGCTCATTTTTATTATGTGATTTTTGGCCTCCGGGCCCCATTTTTTCATTTTTATAGTCGAAAAACGACTAGACATGGAACCCTCTTTCTTATCAGGCTTGTTGGCCTTTGTCCCACTTTTCGAATTAATTGTGCCCTCGTGGCCAGCTTGGGTTTTTGTAGAATGATTGGGAATTAAGCGGGGCCCCTCCTTATTTGAGTGAGTTAGCGGGTTCCTTGGTTACAACCCTAAGATATTCTTGAGTTAGTTAGGTAGCTGTTTTCCCCACAGCCGGCAACTAGGAGTTGCCGGCCAATTTGTTTAAATCCAAGGCTTTAATTCCCCAAAATTCACTGTATTATGATTGTAGTTTGGTGGGCATTTTAAAATTCGTAGGTCAAAAATGAGCGCTATTTCAATTATAATTAATCAAGACTTTGACGGTGAATGGCCGGCTTCCCCTAATTAAATGTTAGTTAGTATAGCTGTCCTTAGCAATATGTTTTTGTAATAATTGCCACGCAATTATTACTCACTGGCTTTCATCAAAACTATTTTTCAAAATTCCAAACTTTATCAAAGTGTCAAAATTCTAGACCAAAGTTATGTCAAAGTTAAGCAAAGTGTCAAAATTTAAGGTTCAAATTGCCCAAATTATGTGCATAGTTAGGAGTAATTAGTTATGGTATAGGTAGACGTATAGCTAGTAGTTAGTTATGTGTTGAAATTGCATAATTGTGTATATCTGTGTGGATGTGTGTTTAAATGTGTGTGAGAGATGCGTCTAAATTTTACGTAAAGCCAATTTATTAAACAAGGCCTATACCAGCTATATTAGTTATTAAATCATCAAATTAATTAAGTTCCAAGATGTGGTTAATCTGAAATGATTGCAAAATTACTGTCTGCAGCTGTGTATTTGTGGTGTGAAGCTGTATAAGTATTGGATAAATGATGCCTAAACTTAAGTAATTGAGGTGCAAAAACTTGCATAACTCCTGAGTAAATGGTTGTCTGATCACTGAAATTGGGTAATTGTCGAGTAAGTGTTTACTACGTTACATAATTGACCGATAAGTATTTGTTAAGTCGAATAATTATTGAATGAGTGGTTCAAGATGTATGGTTGTCGAATAAGTCGTAGGCAGTGTAATTGTTGAACAAACGTTCCAAATGGTACAATTGCTAAATGTATGTCTCAAGTTACTCGATTATAGAATGTGTCGAACGCATGCCTTACTCTGTACAGTAGTAGCGTGAAATGGTACAGTTGTTGAATAAATTACCTGAGTTGGCTTAGCCACGGTTCAAAAGTGCATAAATCTCAAGTAAATGCTTCAGCTTGCTTAATTGTGATATAAATCGTAACCGAGACTATAGGATTGGGAAGTTAATATACGATGTAACATTTCAGAAATACAGCCTGAGAAATAGCAACGGTTCGGAGTAAATTTAACACAAGCTGTCTGCCTGATCTAAGATAAAGCATATGTGAATGCTAAATCCAAGACCTAAAACAGCCTTCAGTTTCGTACGGTAGTTCGAATGATTCATACTTTACATTGTAATGCGTTTCTACCTCACTTCCATCAGGTGCCTGGAGTCAACCTCGCAAGATTGCCTAAGATGCTCATATTGAACAGCAGAGTTGCATAGCTGTATTTGTGACAAAGCAAGTGATAACAAGTTCATAGTGATGTCGTAGTTGGGATCAGTTACAAATGTAGCTGAGTATACGTAGGTCTAGGGTCACGGGGACCCCCAAGTAGGCCATAGTCATCAGATAGTCCCCGATCCGTCCGCGTAGGCGTTTCTGTGAGTACAGGGCGGACGGATCGCACAGAAGGACTCAATACTGACACACCATGTTATAACTGATTGCTATTCCACTGAAATGTAACATTTCCTACATTTTATTTAAAACTGGAGAAAAGTTAGTTAGAAATTTTGTAGACAGTTGCTAAATATCAGCAATTTTGAAAGGTTGAAAGCAGAACCATAAACAATTCCTATTGCCCACTGAAATGGCGCAAGTGGCAGAGTGTTCTACTGTTAATCTAAAAACTCGGCGGTTCGATCCTCGCCCAGGACGTTTCCCTCAATTCTTTCAATCCTTATTTCAACCTTTCACATAGTTATAGTCGTAGCTTCAGTAGTGCTTGCCCAGGACACATATGTATAGTTTACCTAAGATTATGCTATTAACTGCAGGAGGGGTCTTTGAAGCCAGTTTATGAATTTCTTGCATGTTTCCAGTTCAGTGGTCATCTATTTACAAGTTTGTACTTTTGCAATTCCGAAAGTGCCCAAATTGGGTTTTTCCAATCCATAAATCGTTTCCCAAATATTATGGCATTAAAAATAGCAATCAAATCACTAATTATGACTGGTTAATGATTCAAAGGCAGAAAATTAGCATAAATGACAGGCAGTGTAAATATCAGTACGTAAGCATTATGTAATTCCTGAAAACATACAAATAATTGTTAGTCAGGTCATAATTATGAATCAACAGTCACTAAACCATCTTCTAATGAGCAAAACTGAACAATTCTACCTAATATCAAAATATTGGCCATTAAGTCAATTTGGAGCAGGAAACGGGTGATTTCCTGCCCAAATAAAAGAATTTTACTAACGGAAGTTTACAGTTTGAAACGAATGTCGCAGAAACCGAATATGATGATCAGAATTGCGAAGTATTCACAATTTCCTGCATCTTCATACAGGAGATTGTTTCAAAAAGTTATATTCGGTTAATTTTGAGCTGTGATTTAAGAAAATCATGTTAACGGAAAGTATCTCAAAAAGATAGGTCAAATTGCATTATATTTTGCTAAATCTCAAATAACTGCATGAGATCGAAAGCAGTCAATTTTTACCTTGTGCTTCGAAAGCCAGAACGTGAGTAATAGTTGCTGGATTTGAATCCCGCACCTATAGCTTGTACTAATGGGTTTTAACCCATTTGATTCAGGTGCGGACAATGGATACTCTCCTGCCTGAATAAGCCGAACCTGCCGTGATCTGATCAGGTACGAGGAGCAAGGAAGCCCAGCACTGTCTTTAATTGTTGGATCTGTCTGGAATCAGTGGTAATGAGTTGGAATCAGAAGAGTTGGAGTTAGTCCTAAAGATTTTTGCTGTAGGAACTCGAGTTGGATTGGAGAGCCAATTAGACCTTAGGGCAGAGACAATCTTGAACGCAACCCGGATCAAATGTGGAAATTAAAACCAATCGTGAACACTTAAACTGTATTCCTGAAAAGTTTACTTAGTCTGCACTGAAATTGAACGTTACTTTTCCTATACAAAGATGGGTTTGAACATTGTTTCTTTTGTCATCATTCTCCAGGGGGTTGTTACCCCCCTGTCTCTAGCTTAAGCCGCCCAGTGATTCGTAATTAGTCAGAAGCAGAAGAGCTAACTAACGAAGAGATTAAGTTAAACTCGTACTAATCCCATAAACGGACCAGGAAACTCCCAACCGGACCCCCCTTGCGTTTGACCCTTGGTGACCGAATAGCATCCGAAAGTGCTATTGTTACTAGCATTTCGGGCTCACCCAAAGACCGGAATCCCTGTACTACTAACTCCTTTAATTTAGTTAATTTAAACTGTCCAGTAGTTTTGTTTATTAATAGTCTATTGTCCTTAGTAAGGAGGACGGACAAAGAGTCATAATTTAATAGCACGAACACAAGCATATAGGGACTGCACGATAGAGTTTAGTAATAGGTCTAGTACTTTGTTAGTCAGTTAGTAAGGAAAGAAAGAGGAATATAGTGGAACTGAGTTTAGGCGCTAAAACCTTGTCCCTATTACCAATTAACTCTTTGGGTAAACCAAATACTGGCAACTCTGGCAAACTACATTTTGTTTGTCCAATTGTCTCTAAAGTATACAGTTTGTAATTTGTTCTACTCCGCGTACGCATTGTAATAATCATTTTCGGTTGTCATATTTGTTATTATCAATATTATTATTATTGTCATTATTAAACTGTTGTGCCCTATTACTGGATCTATTAACTAGGGAATAAGGATCAGATCAAGTTCGGATTCGGAGCTCCAATAAAGGTAAGTGACTAAGATTGAACCCTTGGTCCCTACAAAGACATCGCCATCATCTATCCAGGATCTTGATTTGATAATCAGGATCGCCAATCAGTGTTCTTTGATACAGACCTGATTCATCCGTCCTGCACAGCAAGTGTCGATCCCGCTTGCATTGGACCCCTGTCTTCATCAAACGGACTCACGCCAAGACCCCATCCAGGTTGACTGCAAGGAATCCTCAGTTTTGGACAAATCACCTGCTAAGGATCCTGTGCCTAAGTTTATCTTCACCGATAAACGCGTCGACCTTCCGTGTACTCGAAGTGGTTGATACCCAGAGTCAGTCGTGATAGACTGTTGCAGAATTTGGAATCCCGATCCTACCCACTTCATTACACACCGTATTAAAACCTAACTAAAATCTAACTAAAGTCATCATGTGACATAAGCTTGCACCTGATTTGCTAGAGCTCATCTGGGGAAAATACTGTTTGGTTTACAGCTAACCAGATTTTAAAATATAACTAGCTTGGTGCAACGCAGAATCTGATTAAAATAAGATTAAGACTAGCTAATAACGTTTTAGTTAGAAGTTAATCATATTTGGTGCAACCGGCTGGTAGCCTTGAATACTAGTTCCTTTCTTTCTTGAGGTTACGAAATGGCTATTGAACTAAAGTTTAACCAAAATTCTAGGACCCGAACCCTGAATGTCTGCACGGAGTTCATGTTTGAGATTAGCCTAAATAAGATTTTTGGAAACCTCATGAGGATAATCTACTGACTCCGTAATTTCGGGACCGTATCCGTTTATCTGTTTTGTTTTGTCGTTTGAGTCTTACGTGATTATTCATGGTTATTAACGGCCCGAAGTCCGAACCATTTCCGAACGTCTTTCTCGGTTCATTTCTGTGTGTTTAGGATCCCGAAAGCTCACAGCTAGATGTGCTAGTCTAACAGATTTGCTCATTCACTCCACTCGTTGGATATTGTGGTTCGAAACTATTAGGCATGCAAAACTTTCTGTGTTCGGCACAAACGACCACGCAAAAGTTGACTCGTGCCCTCAAATCTGACTAAATGATTATTCTGTTTCGCACGCTGATTGTTCTGAAAGTTTTATTGTAATTTCATTGTACCAATGGCAAAGCACAACATTTTGTGCTTAGGGTGAACCCACCCAGTCAGAGTTCCCCACTCGATCTTGTATTTTGATCATTTCAACATAACTACCAAGTTGTTTAATTCATCATCATTGTTGTTTGTTTTATAAACGCTGTTGAACAAGGTGCACAATTATTATGTATTATCAAGGTATTGGTAGATATTTTGCTATCACTCAATGGGTGACTCAATTAAGAAGGTACTAAGATGGTATACTTACTAATTCGTCTTTCAGGTCAGCCGGTTGCTGGTATTTTAGCTTTCCAAATCATTAAATAGGAATCAGGATTAAGTTTCTGTCGTAGAAGACTATTAGTTAGTTTGATGTTAACCTTGAGGTTAACTTAACCAGATTTCATGCAACGTGTTAACTGATAATTATCAGGAACTCAAAGTTAATCTTGAGATTAGCTTGACAGATATCTAACCTTCATCGGTGCTATCCTGTATTAGATTACAGGACACAAACCGGACACAGCCCGAGATTCGGAAATGTTAATTTTCGCCTGATTGTCAAAATGGAGCATGATGTCAGACACTCAGAGATCATTTTTGAGATACCAACAAAGGCAAAGTTTCCGTACACCCTTCCGTAGCCTAATTTCCCTTTTATGAGAACATTTATGGAAAGTCAAAAATGAGTATCAACAACATTCGGTGTGAACGGTTATCACGACAAGATGAAAATGTTTTGAGCCACAGTTAATTTCTTTATTTCATGCATTATGAAAATTAACTCTGAACTAATAAACTCTGAATCCCAATAAATTTTAGAATTCCACCTTCCAAAACTTGTTTCTTGCTACATTTTAAGCATGCCTACTTCATTTCTAGGCACATCAACGAGTCAGGACCTGGCTTTCCTCCGTTTTCCAACCAAATTGACCTACGACATCGCTCCTTTTATTTGGGCGTACAAGACCTAGGAAAATTGCGTAGTTTTAGCAACAAATTGCAACTGAAAATAGCAGCATATATTAGAATCCTTTTCCAATTGTGGAAAAATCGAATGACATTCTGAAGATGCCTCTTTTTTTTCTCGCACCACTTATGGGAAAGAAATGTAAATTGTTATTTGGTAATGATTGACGAAGCGTAGCCCAAAATACTGCTGCCGTTCTTAGCTCTCTCTGAGGCTTTTAGGCCATTCATTCGTTTTTCCGCTCTATGTGTCTCCCGACTACAGTTCATGCGTTGAAATAGTGCAATTACAAAACAAAAAAGCGCAACCGTGCCGGTCGACCCCAACTTTTCCCTATTTTGCTAGATCTCTCAGCAAGATGCAGAAGCCAGATAAGATAGGTTGTTTATTGCGCTTTAATGTTTGCTGAAACGGTCACATCTAGGTCCACGTATCCCAGTGGCTTGAACCGGTTTAGTTATATACCTTAAATTGAAAGTTTCCCTTTTTAATAATTGCTGGACGAGTGTAACTTGGGAATCTGCACAGTAATTGGCACTTTTTTATATCTGCAGCAGCGAACTGGATCGTCGTGATGTGACTGTAACGAATTGTTCCTAGAGGCCATGTAAAACTGTACAAACAGTATTGATTAACGTGTATGTTTTAGATTCTTGAACTTTGAAAATGCTGGCTCATTTCATGTCTACCCAAGAGCTATGCTAAGCTAAATTTAGGCATAAGCTTAAATTTTGCATAGAAATACCTAGATAATATTAGCTCCAAAATTACACCTCCTTAAGGTGATGGTTTTCTGTTGTGTAAATTTGACTCTATAGGCTTCAATTCTTTATGAAAGTAGATGAAACTTTCCAAATATGCTATTTTGGTGCTCTTTAACATTCTCGGACCAGTCCCCACATTTTCAGGTGAAAAGATAAGAAATTTTCGATTTTTGGCATTATACTCTTAGTAGATAGGTAGTCGATACATCAGATTGGTTGTTATGGACAGAAAGAGGGTACGGAAACGAACATTTTTGCCTTTACAAGCTTTGAGCTATCTCTAATGGTTAGGTCAGTATAAGCCAAAAACTATTTTTGAGGTCAAAAATCGACCATTTTCGAGGAAATCAGATTTTTCAAAATTACGGCCAAATCGTAGGGACAATTTTCGTTTACTTCTACTCAATCGATACGCGGTTTAATTGCCCATTTTATCAATACCAATTAGCTGGGATTTGTTGTTTAAGGTGGTGATTCCTTTTGGGCACAAATTGTTGGATGGCGGCGCAAATCGGGATGAAATTTGGCGAAACTTTCCGAAATATGTTCTGTTAGCGTTCTAACAACCTCAGCGCAATCCCTGTTCAAACATTTGAGATTTCCGATCAGAAAGGTTTTTCCCAATTTCTGAAAGTTTGGCGGCTGCTATACAGTTGTGACTATATTCATTTGAAAGATCTCGTTGAGCTTCACATTTTTGCTTTTTAAAGCAACTTTCTAGCTTTTCTCTAGCGTGCGATATAGCCAATTTTCTTGTTTTGGCGTCGAAAACTTGTCATTTTTGCAGAAATCAAATAATCCATCATTTCTTTAACTACACAAGACGGAAAATGAAACTAAGGGCGTCGATCTGAAGGTCTCACAGGGGCAAATTATCCAATGGATGATCGTCTTCCAACAGCTATCCCGTAGGCTGCTATCATGAAAAATGTAGTTTTTGCAAAAACACGACCAATTTTTTCCAAAGATTGTGGAGCATTCACCATGCAAGCTGGAGGGCTGCTACTTAACAAATGAGTTCTGCACAAATATACCCAGGGACGTTTTTTTAGTTGCCCCGATTACTGCTTTCGAGCTAAAGTAATCGCTTGACAAATTTGGAAAAAGTAGGCAAAATACAGGCTACGCACACATTTCAGCTTATTTCTCCATAACGAAGAGCGATTTCACAATAAATAAAAAAATTGTCCCCAGCTATTTGATGGAGCTATCGAATGATATAACTGATGTCTCGCGAAAAAATTTACCTGAGTCTGCAAAAAATCTGGAAAATTATACTTCTTCTATGTGTTAAAAATATTTTAGAAAAGCAACATTGGTTTCATGGTATGCATTAAAACGAGAAAATGTTAAGCTGCATTTTGACATAAGAACGGCTTCTTAACTCCAAGTAATGAATGAGTAATGATGGTGCAACTTTATGTGACCAAAGGGAATCACCACCACAGATTTGGTCGAAAAACCATTTTGGCAAAACTGCGATTATGTTGTTTTGAACATCGATTTCTCAAAAACTACCCAATGGATTCTCGTGATTTTTGGCTGAATGAAAATTAGCCCAATTGCGGAGGGATATTTTTCTTGGTTTGAGCTAAAACTTCTTCAGTTGCGAGAAAACTGAATACAAAGTTGCGAAATTTCGTGTCATCGCACATTTGCCGGATTTTCTGGAGTATTGAGGTTTGTTGAGTCAAATCCAAAAAATGTCTCTCAACCCATATGTCCTTCATATCATGACACAAAAAATTTTGGCCGAATC
Organism: Trissonchulus latispiculum; assembly: GCA_030248195.1. Taxonomy (NCBI): domain Eukaryota; kingdom Metazoa; phylum Nematoda; class Enoplea; order Enoplida; family Ironidae; genus Trissonchulus; species Trissonchulus latispiculum. Next base: position 11,853 of record JASAND010030937.1, read on the forward strand.
TACAGTCTTGAGAAATCCATGTTCAACATGTTTTGGTCTATATTTAGCCTGTCAGATGTCAGTATGACAGAAAATGTTTGCTAGTTTTGTGCCAATTTTGCTAGTTTCGTAAGCTCATGTGAATGTACAGATTATAAGCTTTAAAATTATGTATATAGCTCTTTCCACTCCCAAAATTGTTATAGCGTTTCGAAAAAATCACAAAAGCACTGCACAAAAGGATACCACCACCTTAGTTGCAGAGCACGTAAAGGTGTAATAACTGAAGCAGACCGTTTCCTATTGTACTAATGCAACTAATGCTTTCATTTAGTTAACAGCATATCCAGGAAATGTATGAAAGTAATTGAAATGACATCTTCTTCAGCATGTAACCTTTCAAGGTGTGTTGGTTCATCGTTTCTTTAGTTTCTGCATAGCGTAGTTATTAGATGTAAATATTTCATGACAGTGACTGCAACGCACTGTAACTGCAGTGTCGTTACGCTTACGACCAATGCTCTGCCGGAACAGTTCAATTTGCTTCGATTTGCTGTCCATATATCCTTGCAGCTTTTCGCATGCAAATGCAATCAACGATACCAATAATCCTACAAATAGCAGCACATACACTCCATACAGCTGTGATAGCTGCAGCGGTCTAGGCTTCCCGTCCTCCGATTCAACCCATTCCTGCATGGCTAGTGAACGATTTAAGCCAGCATAATATCTTTTTCTCAGATAATGTTCGTAGTCGTACATTGATCCGCCTTCCATCGCAATCATCAGCTGTTCCTGTTTCGGCAGACGCTTGCGCCAGACGAACACGTAAGTCATGAGCGGCAGAATCTTTCTCAGTTCAATAATTGCAATCTTCTCACCACCATTGTGCTCATGAAGAAATTTGGTTTGACTGTAGTCAACGTACACGTAGCACTGGCTTCTGCGTATATGTCTAAACCGTCTCTCTGTGTAGAATGTTGAAACGTTTTGGTAGGATGGAAAGAGCTCCGCCTTTGGTGGTAGCTTTTCTCCTCCAACAACAGCATCAAGAAAACCCGCAATATTTGTATTTTGATCGGCCTGATTGGCCCATGTTAGGGCAAGATCTCTTCG
>JASAND010030938.1:0-28818 GCA_030248195.1 Trissonchulus latispiculum
GGGGAACAGCCCCTTCAGATAGCATCGGGAAAAGTTGCACTTAGAATGGGTTTTTCTTCTCCTCCTGACCCGGAGAATGTCTACAAGAGGGGTTCGGCCCCCCTAAAGAGGGGATAAGCCCCCCAGTGTCTGAGTTTCCGCCCAAGCCATTAAAGTCTCGTTTATTTGTGGTAGGTGGACTCGTCTCCCTCCCCACTGATTTTTCTACTAGTTTAACGCTGGTTTCAGTTGGGTTTGCCGGGAGTGTGCATTTTGGGTCCTGGAAACGCAGTAGGGTCAGTCCTCTCTCCTACCAGCGGAGGTTCGGCCAGTACCTCTGCCAGAGGATCTTCGTGGGAAGTTATTCCAAGGGGGACTGGATCTGGATTCTGGTCTATCCGAGGGGGGCTTCCCCGAAGAGTCGCCTCTGGTACACCGGAGCTGGACTTTGGTGTGCCTGTGGGAATTCCAGGAGAGACGACTGGCAAAATCGAGCAGCCGGTGGAGGAGACAGCCAACGATCCCCCACAAAAACTCAAATGGGTTAGAAAATTGTCTGAAACCTTTTTGTCATGATACACTATTTACCCTTTTCCCTCCCTGTCCCCCAATATCGTTGTATTGTTGTAATGTTGTGTTAGTCATTTACTACCTGCGAGTTTTGGCAAAATTTAGACTTAGCGCATTTTAGCTTTTTCGAATTCTAATTCATTCAAATTTTTTAAATTTTTTGAGGCATACAATTTGCCTTATTTCCTTGCATTTAAACTTAAATTTGTTTTCTTCTCGAGTTTCTCGTATAATACGAGTTGTGTAAAAAATTCCTTGAATCTTTAATAGGTATAAATTAAAAAAATCGTCTTCTTTCCTTGAATTTGCAGTTCAGCTATTTTTCCTCAAATTTTGTTAAAAAGCTCCTTCGCATTTTGTAGTACTCTCTACAACGTGTTGCCTGTATACGTATGTTGTACTGTGCGTTTTTCTTGTTTTAGCTGAAAAGTTTTCTTCTATTTTAGCATTTCGACAGTTTGGACATAATCTTAGCACTTGATACGTATATAACTGATCTCACTTTCGTGTTTTTAACTGCACTAACGTTCTTTTGTTTAGGCGTTCTGTTTAATTTGTGGTCTTTTTCCGATTGCTTGGTCCTGGATTCCCAAATTTGGTATCCTGGCCTATGTCTATCCAGTCGGAATGCCTTGCGAAATTCAGGGGGAGGGTAGCCTAACTGACTGAGGCTGTCAATCAGGACAAACATTGGGGTATATGCATGGACTTTTCTCCACTGGTTCGAAAATCGGGTATTGAGGTTCGTCAAATTATGTTATATCCTAATTGTCCGAGAAAATTTTGGACCGAAAAGGGGGGTTGTGGACCTTGGTGGTACGTTTTTCTTTTATTTTAACACGTTTACAAACTTTTATCTTATAGTTGTAGGAGGTTCTGGACAGTCCTAGCGTTGTTGGGTGTGATTAAGATAAGGGATTTGCTGTTTTACATGATCTTCTGTTCGTGTTTCAAAATGCTATGTGAAAGTACGTATATACGCCAAACTGGGGGTTTTTGTTTGTTGGATTACGCTGTCAGTTTTTATAATTTTCTTGATTTTCTTGCTTGTCAAACTTCTTAAAAGTTGCGTAAAACCTTGTTTGAGATTATTAGGGGGGCGTATCTGTGTGGGTGGTTGTTCACCTCAGTCCAGCTGATTATTTCCGGAACCTCCTACACCTTGATCTCAAACTAACTTTTATCTTAATTTTTCTTTGGTCTTTTAAACCTAAAATTTGTTCATATACGTATAGGCAACAGTTCTGAGGGTACTTTTAACTTTCTCCCGCCTCGCGTGGGGTGCTGCTGTCACTGTCCTGGTCCTCGGATCAGGATTCCGGGGCTCACGGAGAGTGACTAGCAGCACGTTCACATAGATTCCGTTAGTTTTCAGCCGTCTTTTCTTGATAGGGAACTGTCAAAGCGCCCTGACCTGGGATCAGGATTCCTGGGGCTTGGATCTCTGGCCGTTTCCCTCCCTAAAGTCGTAGGTAGGGCCTATAGTTGGTTGTGCTGGTAGTAGACGTGTTATTGATGGTTGTGGGGTTTTGATATGAGTCGTTGTTTTGTGTACATTTTTGTATCGTTTTGTGTATATATACTAACATACGTCCTTATATTTGTTTTGTATTTTTAGTAACATTCCACCCGCCCGTCCCGGCAGGCCTGTGCCTCCCCTTGCGAAGCGCCAGAGTGGTATGGTTGGCTTGGTCGTTGGAACCCGGAGGTTATGGTTCTTGGTTGGAGAGCTTGTCTGGGCTCAGTTCGGTTGGGTGCTTGTTCATGGTCCCTGGGTGCTTTCACGTCTCCGGAGGGTTCTAGCTAGAGATGAGCACGGGCCGGAATTTTTCGGCCCGGCCCGGCCCGGCCCGCTCCAAAATCTTGCTCGGCCCGGCCCGGCCCGGCCCGCTGGCAAAATTTTTCGGCCCGGCCCGGCCCGGCCCGCTCCAAGATTCGGCCCGGCCCGGCCCGCCAAAAGAAAATTTCCAAAATTTTACTAACAATATTATTTCAAAGGCTCCAATACAATATGGAAACGCTAAATTATGCTACAAAATGTTAAATTTTGCTGTGAAATAGCCAGAATGAGTAGATATTTAGCTAATTTTAGCGATTTTAGAACATTTTCTAAAATCGATCCGGCCCGTTTCGGCCCGCGCCGGCCCGCAGTTATAAAATTTTGTCGGCCCGGCCCGGCCCGGCCCGCTAACAAATGGATGTCGGCCCGGCCCGGCCCGCGGGCCGGGCCGGGCCGGGCCGACTGGCCGAAATGCTCATCTCTAGTTCTAGCCCTTTGGCGGGCGGCTCTCCGGGGCAAAGGTGGGACCTTATCGGCTGTGTTTGACCGGTTTCTTCGGTTCCGGTACTTGGGCGGAGGCCAGTTGTGGCGCCCTAGAACTTTTACATTGGATTGGGCGTGTGCCTGGTGGCACGCAGTTGGGTTCTGGGTTGGTGACGTGTGGGGGATCCGGGTGTCTTTTGCCAACGGATGTGTGTTGGGTGGCGCATTTTGCTGATTCCAAACCGCCTTTCCCCGGCACAGGTCTGTCTTCCCCTTTCTCCCCATTTGTTGTTTGTTTGTTTTCGTTTGCGTATTTTCTGTATTGATATCTTGAATAGTGGTGGGGGACTTGGACTTTGGTTTTGGGTTATGCGTGGGTGGGGGAAGCCGGGTGAAAGTTTATTTTACAAATTGGAGTTCTTTTCCTCTTGCAGGAGGTTTCGGATTTTTCTTTGTTTTTATTAGGGTGCTCTCTACCTTGGCTTGGCCATTGTATCTTTTTCTATATTTACTTTGTTTAGTTCTACTACCAGCAGTTTTTGTGTTGTATTTTTACTCATTCCTTACTTTTTCGGGTACTTATCTTTCGGTTTGTGTTTCTTTTCTTTCTGTCCAAAAAAGGAGACCACGATACTTTCTTCATCAAAAATGTTCTTGCCATTTGTATGCTGCCATTGTTTTGCCATGTCGAAGATTCGTCGGTGCTTTATAATGTTTGTGCTTTATCATAATGTGCTTTATAATCATATATCTACCTGTTTGTGGCATTGTTAGTCGGTTATCCGGTTTGAGTACTTTGTGTTTAAAATTTGGTGAAAGTTTCTTTTGAGTGTAAGAGGTTTGGGAAAATTTTTCTTGTTTGTCTTTTGTATGCCGCGTGGCTCCGTGCGGGTCTTTTGGTTCTGTATATTGTAGTTGTGTGTTGTATAGTGTGTTAGTACGTAATTTTTCTGCTTTACCTGGGCAGGCGCCCTGTAGTGGGCCCTTGTATGTGTGTTGTTGGCGCTCTGTCCTTTGTCCGTCTCTAGGGAGGTTCCTTAGTGTAATTTTATGGTTTTTGAAAATTTTCTCACACGCGTTTTACCATACTAGTACGTATGTTTTCTGACTAATTCAAAATTTTATCCTACTAATTACTGTAACGCGGCGTGGGCGCGCGGGGAAAAGAGGGGGTATTTCTGTGGAATATTTCGTATTCTTTCGTGAAAATCTTCATAAACAATGAAGCAAATTCTGGCCTTAGCTAATCGGGTAGTTTTTCAATTTGGAGTTTGAATTCAAAAAGAGTAGGTTTCCGTTAGGTGTTAGCCGGTTGATTGGATTGGGCGGGAGCAGTTGAAGGCCTTATTTGTGAATTCCGTGCGGCAGCTGTGACTTTGGTTAAGTTTTTGCGAACTTGTTGTGTGAATCTCGTTATTTTGTCTGAATTTGATGTTCTTGGAAATCTTGAAAATGTATATCTGAATTTTATTTGATAGAAGTAAAAGTATCGCGTTTCTTAAATCTCTAGTTTCTACAGTTCCGTGAGCTAGGCGCGAGGAGAAATTACTTAGGCATACACTACCGAGCGAAGAACCTGCACGTTTCTTTATTGATCGTTTATTCAGCAGTACACTGAGCAACAACATTTCTACACTAGGATAATATTAATAGTCAACTGCAGACGGTAACTGGCAACTCTGGTACAGTAAATTGAACACTGTACTGTCCTGTAATTGTATTTATTTTGCTCAGCTTGTAACGACCCCTAGTATTAACCCTTGTTGTATCGTAATTGCTATTTTGCTTAAAAGGTGTTCCCAGCATAATTGTACAAATCGTAATAAAGAATTAGTGTGTCAGACTTTGAGTCTCAGAGTTGAATAGAGAGGCGCGATTGTCTCTGAAAGCCAGGCGCGATAGCCACACAAGGAATTCACAGCCCAAGGATAGGATCAGGACTACTCAAGGTAAGTTCTGGTCAGGAATCGGAAGACTCATCATCAATCCGGCGATCAAGTCAAAGCAAATGCTGACCCCTCTTGCTGATCTGCTGGAATCCAGCGCACTAAACAAACTCACTAAGAAAACCCCTACCAAGGTTGGCCGCAGGGAATCTCTGATTTTGGAACACCACCTTTCAGAGATCCGGTGCTTAAGTCTGCTTCGATAAGTGGACGCGCTGACCTTCCGTGTGATCTAGTTTTCAAGAGGATCGAGATTCCAGATCTCAATAACTTCATTACAAATGTCTGCTTTTAACTTATCAGTTATCTTTTCTCTGAGCTTGTCTTTGTATAGTTGATTGAAATCCAAATTCTGAAAGGTTGGGGAAATCGAAAAGCCGGTTTGTACCGGTCTTGTCAAACTGTGAATTAGAGTGCGAGAATTGTGGTGCAGAATTGACTGATAGTTTCGAGCTAGAGGCATTTCAGTAGGTATCTGAGCGAAGAGACCCTTGGTTTAGTTCATCCAACTGTAGTTTGCATTTGTTTACGCCCTTGGAACGTAGACCAGATTGTTCAGGGAGCTTACTGAGAACTTCGTGCCTAAAACTTGCCCTGGAAGTGTGAAGTTGTACTGAGCAAGAGGTATTGATCTTCTGTCTGATTCCAGAATGTACTGATCTGTGGGCATCTGTAGAACACGTACTCTAACTTGTTGTCTTGAAACTGGGATCCTGTTCGCACTGAATCGAACATTCACTTTAATTATAAATGTACTTCATCGCACTTTTAGTTATCTTTGCTAAGCGAGTTGTCACCCCCAAGTCTCTGACATAATTACCAAGTTTGCTGAACAGAACCAACATGGACAGAAGAAGATCAACTAAATTGTTAATTTAAGTGTTGTAGTTTATATAACCGCACCAGGCAACCCCCAACCAGACAGACCCTTGAGTTAATGATCCACAGATGTTGACTACATCTGTGGAAGGGGGGGGGGGGGGCAGCCCTTCATCAGGGATTACGCCAGAACACAGACTCCTGTTACCTTCCCACCGCAGTGGTACCCATTTACCGACCAGTTAAGGATAAACAGCTGGGTTAGCTAGACGGCGGACCGATATGTCCTTAGTCCCTTGCTCAAGGGGACTTGTGAAAGCCTTGTGGCAGCGGGGGTTCGAACCTAGGACTGTAAGATCTTTAGTCGAACACCTTACCACTGGGCCATCGCGGCACTGTTAATACTGATAATACCAAGAGTAAGACACTCAGCTCTTCCTAATAGAATAAGCTTGCAAGATGCTGGAAACGTTAAGGTCGAAATCTCGGGGGAAGCTTTTCAGCGTGTAAGCATACAACGCTGACATTTTTAAAAACGGGCGTTTTCGACAAATTAAATACTATAACTTGAGCCAGGAAAATCGTACAGCAATAATTTTTATATCATTATGTTGCGTAGAATGAGATCTTTTAACGATATAAAAATCAATTGTTCGGTTTAGGCAATCCCTCGTAAATTCAGCAACAACGTAAGGCATTTCGAAGAAATGATGAAATTCCCAGAATTTTCGTGGCAAGGATGCTTTATTGCCGGTTTATATATTAGTGGTTTATTGCCAGCACAATACACAGTGCAATAATTCAATGTTTGCATACAAGATATTAACAATTTTTGTAAGAAATTACCTAAACCGAACTATATAATTTTTATATCGTTAAAACGATCTCATTCTACGCAACAGAATGATATAAAAATTATCGTTGTACGATTTTCCTAGCTCAAGTTATAGTATTTAATTTGTCGAAAACGCCAGTTTTTAAAAAATGTCAGCGTTGTATGTTTACATGCTGAGAAGTCCCCCACCGAGATATCGGCCTTAATGTTTCGAGCATCTGGCAAGCTTATTCTATTAGGAACAGCTGAGTGTCTTACTCTTGGCATTATAAACTCTTGATTCTAATTAGTTGTAATTGGGAGTTGTAACACATATCATTAATAACCTATTATTATTATTATTGGGTTGCCGCTTTTTACACAAAAAGGTAACCCTTTCATCTGGGTATGTCCGTTTTTATTGGGTTGCCGCTTTTTACACAAAAAGGCAACCCTTTCATCTGGGTATGTCCGTTTATTATTATTATTTAATCTCGTTACCACCCCCTGTCCCCCCTCTAACTTTTGCTAGGGTTGACCGATTTGGCTGAAATTTGCAGTGGGGGTTGGGGGTGGGGTGAAGTGTTGACTGAAGCGCGGGGGGCCCCGGGGGAGCAAGGTTGCTCCCGGAGCAACCCCGTGAGTAAAAATGAGTAAAACAAAAAAGTTGTCCAAATGAACTAATTTTAGTATCATTCGAAAGCTCTCGTCGAGTAATGAAAAAGTTGTAATTGGGTCAAGGCCGAAAGTGCACTCATTTTGAGTTATGAGGCAAAAAATGGTCAAAAATGGCCAAAAACGGTCAAAATGGCTCAAAATTGAAAGTTCTCCGATCGAGCTCATATCGGTGTCATTCGAGAGCTCTCGTTGAGTACATAAAAAGTTGTAATAGGGCCAAGCCGCCAACATGTGCGAAAATTGAGTTACGGAGCTTCAAAGGGGTCAAAAATGGTCAAAATCGACCAAAATGACCAAAAATCTAAACAACTCTAAATATGGTCAATATGGTACTCTATTGAGAGCTCTCGATACGGACTACACCAATCAGACTATACTGGGTCACAAAGGTGCCTCTTTTGGGAGATATAGCCATCTATAAACGGAAAATGCCGCGGCAACCCATTCTCGCTACGTCGCTAGTTTATTATTCATCTCGTGACCACACCTGGCCCCCCCTCTAACTTTTGCTAGGGTTGACCGATTGGGCTGAAATTTGCACTGGGGGTTGGGGGTGGGGTGAAGTGTTGACTGAAGCGCGGGGAGATCCGGGGGAGCAAGGTTGCTCCCGGAGCAGCAACATGAGTAAAAATTAGTAAAATAAAAAAGTTGTCCAAATGAGCTAATTTTGGTATCATTCGAAAGCTCTCGACGAGTAATAAAAAAAGTTGTAATTGGGTCAAGGCCTGAAAATGCACTCATTTTGAGTTATGAGGCGAAAATGGGCAAAAATAACCAAAAACGGCCAAAATGGCTCAAAATTGAAAGTTCTCGGATCGGGGTCATATCGGTGTCATTCGAAAGCTCTCGTTGAGTACATAAAATGTTGTAATAGGGCCAAGCCGCCAACATGTGCGAAAATTGAGTTACGGAGCTTCAAAGGGGTCAAAAATGGTCAAAATCGACCAAAATGACAAAAATCTAAACAACTCTAAATATGGTCAATATGGTACTCTATTGAGAGCTCTCGATACGGACTACACCAATCAGACTATACTGGGTCACAAAGGTGCCTCTTTTGGGAGATATAGCCATCTATAAACAGAAAATGCAGCGGCAACCCATTCTCGCTACTTCGCTAGTTATTATTATTATTATTATTATTATTATTACCAATATTATTGTATTGCTTTGAATTATACTAATTCTCCATAAATTGAAGCGTGCCTTGACAAGTGTTGAATCTAGGGCACATACACTGGACGGAGCTGTTGGAGCAGGATCATTCCCATACAAGTAAATAACATGTCTTGAGCCAGAGATTTTTACCTTTGATCCCGAAGCAAGGGAAGAACTGACCAGTAGCTCCTTGATTAGTCAATCGAGATAAAGTATCAGAACCATACATGTGGTTGGAGAGGATTTGGGGGTTCCAGACCTGGAGCTCACCCTCCCCCCGAGGAGTCCCTCACCTCCAAAAATCCGGCGGTTCACCTGTAGCGCTTCTACCAGGGCTGGCGGATCAAGAAGAAACCAAGGACAAGCCCAAGACGGGAGGCGTTAGGCACCTTCGTACCCACGACACCAGGACCTAGAAGAGAGAAGGGAAGAGGGAGGTTCAGCTTTTCACTCCCCATTGAAAGCAAAGAATTGGTTTCACTGATTCTTCACGAACCACGGCCCTTCTGACTACGGAGCAGACATGCTAACCACTACACCACGGGACCATCAGCTGAACTCCCATTGCAGGCTTATCAATCTTTCCTATGCCTGCTTCCCTTACATCTCCCCCGGGTTTCAATTAAGACGCGTCCCGCGGCTTACTCAACTCGGAATCGAACCGTGAGCGCATCCAGCGCAGGGCATTCTGAGCCCAAGGGATCCGTGCTCCCCGACACACGTTCCAGACCCCTTTAGATCCAACCAACCAGAAGCAACTACTGGGGGACCGAAGACAGGAGTCCAACCTGAAATTAGGTCCTGAGGCAGCCTCGACACATGTAGCGCTTCTACCAGGGCTGGCGGATCTGGAAGAAACCAAGGACAAACCCAAGACGGGAGGCGTCAGGCACCTTCGTACCCACGAAACCAGGACCTAGAAGAGAGAAGGGAAGAGGGAGGTTCAGCTTTTCACTCACCATTGAAAGTAAAGAATTGGTCCCGCCGGGGATCGAACCACGGCCCTTCTGACTCCGGAGCAGACATGCTAACCTCTACACCACGGAACCATCAGCTGAACTTCCATTGCAGGCTTATCAATCTTTCCTATGCCTGCTTCCCTTACACACCCCCCAAACTTCCTCTCCTGCACATGTCTGATCAGAACTCACAGTTATAAACTAATATCAATAGTCTTGAGTACACGCAAGTGTCGTCCCTACTTTGCCCTCGATTTTATCAATAATATGGTGAAGCACATATTCCCGGCTGATGCCGCCCACGTAAATATTATTTTGTAATCGACAGATAGCCTTCAAATTTGAAACTGTCATGCTACAAAGCATACGAAATGTTCCAATTTGATTGGCGAAACTGCTCATCACATGACATAAAAAATAAAAACACAGTTTAATTGGTTAATCCTTAACTCGAGATAATCTGGAGATTAAGCTGTAGATCAGATAATCACGAATTATATAATTTTGGTTGGTGCAGCACATATATAATCTCTAACTCACAGTTAGAGATAAGCTACAGCTACTTCAATCCTGAACTTAACGATTATCTCTAGATTAAGCTTGAGACAATCTTGATATTGGTGCAAACGGGCGTATCGTATCGTATTATTTTCTTGGTCATAAACATTTTCTATCCTACGATTGCTTGTATTTGTTGAGTGGTTCTAAATTCACATAAATGAAAACTATGTCAGGTATTCATAGATATTTCCAATTTTTTTAAAAACATTCAACTGTTTAAGTTTTTGTTTCATTGATTTGCACTTTCAATGCTCATGTATTGTTGGGTTAAACACGTTTACGTTTTAACTCATTTGATTTAGGTTGACTGCCGATTGATTGCATTATTTTTAATTAATTAATCAAGGAAATATGGTTATCGGCTATGTGGCAGTACCGCCGTAGCCTGGATCAGACTAGCATCTGTGGAGTTTCAGCGACACAACGTGCGGATAGCTTAGGGTTTTAGACTGTGTAGGTCCACGTGATGCTTCTTAAGTCGACATAGGCCGTTATCAACTGTTCTCTTATCAGCATTTTTCATGGTGTCGTCAAAAACATTGAAATTCCAACATTCAGAAGCAAAGCGGTTTTTTTAATGCAAAGGTATGGCAACACGCAAACTGACTAAAAGTTATTCCCAGGCAGGTCAGCTTCACAAACTGTCAAATGGGGCTAACGGTGAGGTCGTCCATGATTCGTTTCCAACAACTGGCAAAGTTTCGGAATCAACCCCACTTTTGAATCAGCCACCTCGATATTCCGAGGTCATAGTTCAGAAAAAGGATCGCAGCGGCTGCTGGCCATGTTCAGATCGTTGGCGACGAAAGGCTTTGAAAACCTTTTACATAAATCAGACCGCTCTTTTGGGGAAGTATGCGGAGGATGAAACCGAAGTAGGCCGATGCAATCGAGCAGAAGTTGACGCTGATGCGGTTGCTCTGAAGAAAGACAGACTATTAGCGCAGGCAAGGCCGCACCCAGGGGGGGGGGTTCAAGGGGTCTAGACCCCCCCCTTTTGGGATGACAAAATGGAAAATTTTTGCTATTTTTATGGCAAAAACAGCTATTTTTAAAAAATTTTCGCGCCTTCGGCGCGATATTTTGCTTTTTGCAAGAAATTAATGTCCAATGTACTGTTTTTGGGCAAAAATGCAAAAATTTTTCAACTTCTGGGGGGCTCCGCCCTCCAGACCCCCCGTTGCATTTTACCTTGAACCCCCCCTTTTCAAAATCCTGGGTGCGGGCCTGAGCGCAGGTAAATGATTTTAAGCTTTTCTTAATTTACTTCTCACATAAGTATAAGCTTTGAATCTTTTGCTCATAATGCATGGATTTAAATTTTAAGCTTTGCTCAGAAATTGATTTGTAGTACCACTGATCGTCAGACACACCAACAAGCTCCAAGAAAAGTCATCAGAAGCTGTAGTTGTGAAATATACAGCAACGAAGCTAGAAACTTAGTATGAAAATTACGGAGAATGGGAAACTATAGTGCCTTGCAAGGAGTAAAAATAAATATGATCCTATGCAGTCCAAAAGACACGCAGCCTAGAATCACTAGAGATTAATATTATATTTTATTACTTCAAAAGTAAAAATTTGCGTTACACAAATTGTTTAATTGTTAGTGCTATGATCGGTTTAGGTTACCTTTGTCTGCAATGTAGTACTTCTGATTGCCAAGGCAGTGGTGGCTTACCTAACTGACTCCTTGTCTGTCATCTCCAGTGTTATTGACTCTGCCGTCGACATTACTTCAGGAATTGTTATTTGGGCTACGACAAGAGCTATTGTAAGATATTTGAATACTGTGTAAACTAGGGTTAACAATGACAACATGAAGAGGTTCTAATAGTATACATGATGTGTCTGGTAGCATATAGAGGTTTACTGATATATACTATATTCTTTGGTTAGACAAGAGCATTCATGCGAATTTTCAGCGCATTTTAAGAATTTTGCTGGAGTTATGAGTTATGAACAGTGAACATGAACATAATAAATTTCAAAAATTTTAAATATCCAACCATGAAAAACAAAAAGTGGAAGACTCAAAACGTTATTCTTTAAAGTACATGGTTGTTGATTACCTTCGCTTCATCTTGATACAACAATTGTATTTATTTATTTGTTTATTTTTTATATGAACGCATCAGTTCTTACTCTAATGGCTGTAAAATAAACAAAATAATCAGTGCAAGCAAAGTCAAAATAAATACCATGAATTTTATATTGAAGGAAGATCACGATCCCTACGTCTATCCACGAGGTCGAAGTAAGCTGGAACCTCTTGCCGTTATCATTGTATCTGTGATAATGGCCGTCGCCAGTCTTCAGATGATAATTCAGTCTGTAGAATCGATTACTGATAACAAAGTTAACCCTAAAGTCGATGTGGCCAGCATTACTATATTGGTAGTTGTTGTGGTCGTGAAGTTCATACTATGGATTTTTTGTTATCGTCAAAAATCGTCAGGAGCCCAGGTATGCCATTGTTGGGTTCGATTATCTGTTATTGTATCTTGTTTTATTGAAAGCAGTCGTAATCAATTTCTTTTAAGATACATGTATGCCTTCAGAAGGTTTTTCAGAAGAACTTTTTAAGGTAATCCGTTGAAGTTGTGGTTGCTAACGAAATCAGTGGAGTGTGACTATTTTTAAAGTTCAAAACTATCGGAAACCTCCAACCTTCAACCTTAAGCAAATATTGAACTGTGGAATTTTTGATCTTCCAAATTTGTTTAGGTTTTTCTCAGTTCATAATTTTACAATTTTAAGGTGCTGGCGGTTGATCATCGAAACGATTGTGTGTCCAATATCGTCGCTTTGGTCAGTGCATTTTTAGCAGCCAATTACTGGAAATATTTGGATCCCATTGGGGCCATAATTGTGGCTCTCTATATTATTCTTACTTGGTTCTTCACTGGTGCTCAGCAGGTAATACCAGCTCTAAATCCTTAAAAAATTAACAATTCCAATGGATCTACATGAGATGAAAAAGTTTTAGTCTTGGCACAAGAAACGCTGTCAATACCAAATTTTGTTAGTAATGCACTGCCTTTGGGACTGCCAAATAATATTTTGTACTGCTTCCCAATTTTGTTAGTAATGCACCGCAAAGGGGTTGCCAAATAACATTTCGCATTGTTTCAAGCAGCGAAAAGTGTTTATTTTAAACCTTGAAAGTTGCCAAGTACCATCAGCCAATGCAATTACTAAACAGCACTTGCTTCACCACACATCAGATATTATGTAACTAATTATATGTATATTATGATTGTATCAACCCAAAATGTCAGTTTTTATTTAGGTTCCGTTACTTAGTGGGAAAGCTGCCAAGCCAGAGTATGTGAATCGGATCATCAAAATTGCAATCGATCATGATTCCCGCATAAAGCAAATTGAAACTATCTACGTTTATCATTACGGTCCCAAATTTCTTGTGGAAATTCATATTGTGCTTGACAAAGAAATGCCGCTTTTTGAGTCCCACGATATCTGCGAAGGGCTACAGCACAAATTGGAACACTTGCCATACGTAGAGCGGGCATTTGTCCACTGTGACTATTTCAGTGACACTGTGGTGTGCTGTTCATGTGGACACAAGCATTAATAAATTGAAATAGACAGATATATATGACGGGTATTCGTTTTTTACAAAGCGTTTGTCTAAATTACAAAAGTTGTGCATAGCTTTAGAATTTTGATTAACAGTATATATTACAGAAATTTGTTGCTTGCTGTTTTCGTTGTTTGTTCTTTAATCGCGTTGGGACTTGATAATGAACGACACAACGGATATGCGGACAGTAAGAATTTACCTTCTCTTAAAGTGATGATATCAGTCGTGGTATCCTTTTGTACAGTATATTTAACGCTATAATACCTTTCTCAATGTTTGGAGTTGGAAAGAGCGACACCTCTTGGCGACACTAAATTGCGCAAATTTGCAATGAGTTTCCCCGAGACTGGAATTCTTTTAGCCGAAACCAAGAAAACAGTCTGTAATCAGGGTTTTTTTGGTTTTCGGATTTGCGTCAACCTTGCGTCCCGATAAATTTAAGTTGCGTCCCGTTAAGAAATTTTGCGTCCAGGCAGAATTCTTGTTTTAGCGTGTTTTTTAGTGCAAAAATTGCTTTGTTTATAAAAATTTCGATAATTTCTTTAGTGCAAAGCTATTTAGACAATTTGAAAGCTGATGCTGCTTAACTGTAATGCACGATTACAGGATTACCTACCTAGAATATAGATGCGCCCAACATACACGGCGGGGGGTCTGGGGGGCGGAGCCCCGCAGAAGTTGAAGATTTTTTGAAATTACAGAATAATCCGTAATGGAAATGTTTAAAAAGATTTTATTTTGCGTCTGTTGCAGAACTTAGTAATTTTCGATATATACATATATTATTGACACACATTATTCCGATATTTCAATGTTAGTTAAACTAATTAAAGTATTAAAAATTTATGAAATATTTAGGAATATCATTGAGAAGAAAGGTAGCAAATATTAAAACATACATTCGGTTCGAAAACTTTGAGAACTGGTGATCCTTGATAGCAGGATTATTGCAAATGAGCACCGGGGGTCTGGGGGCGGAGCCCCCCAGAAGTTGGAGATTTTTCTAAATTATATACGGATTAAATCAGTCGTGGAAATGTTTAAAAAGATTAATTTGGCAACTGTTACATCTATTCTAACGGAAGCTCCTAACGCTAATGCATTTTCGTGTTTATTGCATCTGTAAATTTTTGAGTTTCGAATAAATCAGTATCAATAAACAAAGAAGCGTGTATGCTTCGTGCTGCATTATTCAGCGGCAAAACAGTGAAGGATTTGTAAATACTATTAATGTTAGTTACGATAAATTGATAGTGAATTGGTCGTACATAGGCCTTTTGTATTTGAAAATTTTAGAAAAATGGTAGTCTTGCATTATTTCAAATTGCCATTTGTGTATTGTTTGCGAAAAACGTTTTTTGGAAGAACCAAAAAATTTGGGGCCCAAATTTGAATATTCTGCGATTATGACTCTAGTAAGATCTATATATTTATTGAAGTGAAATTTATGAGTTCGAAAAGATCTGACATGGATGCAGGTGCACAAATAATAAATAACTTAACAAATAACATTGAGTAACATTGAGGCATGACCTTGCACCTTGGCATTCCATGACAAAGTGGGAAACACCGGGGGTCTGGGGGCCGAGCCCCCAGGACCCGAAGAAATTTTTGGAAAAAACGGAAATATTGGTACTGGAAACATTTAAAGTTTTTACTCTTACAAAAGTTATTTTCTCCCGAAATAATGTTGCGTCTAGCTTGCGTCCCGCTAAAATTTCATTGCGTCCAGATAAGAAACTTTGCAGACGCACATCTGGACGCAAAAAAACCCTGTCTGTAATAGTGCGAATTTGCATCCAGCCAAAACTCTTTCGGATACGTCCAGTAGTTTTTGATAAATCGATGTTCAAACAAAATACTCGCAGTTTTGCTCAAATGATTTTTCGATCAAATCTCTAACATAAAACGATAAATTCCAACTAATATGCGTTGGTAAAATGTGTAGTTAGGCGGTGTATCGATTGAGTATAAATCACCCATTATCCTTAACATATAGCAGTATTTTGAAAATACTTCTATATTTTCTTAAAAATGGTAACTTTTAGACCCTCAAAATCGTTCTTTTAACAGCTAGAAATAGCTCAATGGTTGTAAAAGCTAAAATATTCATTTTGGTGCCCTCTTTCCAGCCGCAAAAATGTTCGCTTTGGTACCCTCTTTCCAGCGATAACAATCTATCCGGTGTCACTACTGCTTACTGAGAGAATAATGACAAAACCCAAACATTTCTTTTCGTCTAAAAATGAAGGACTGGTCCCATAATGTAAAAAGCATCAAAACATATTTGGAAAGGTTCATTCAAACTTTCAATTGGCGTCTGTGCTCTGTAAGGTCAATTTTACACATAGCGATACCAGCACCTTAAAGAAACTTTCCCGTTTTTAAACATTTCCGCTCCAGCAGCTAGAATAAAAATTTTTGTTTATCTTTTAAGACAGATTAGCCTGCAAATGAAAAGATTTCAGTTCTAAATTTTTAACATGTCTACAATTTGATTGCTTGCTTTACATGTGTAAGCTGTTTTGGACTGCATCTATTTCCCTATCAAGAATAACTGAAGTCATTTTTATTAAAGATCAACAGCAACAAATTGAAAACATAACAACAAAACAACAAAAACAATTAACTCAATGTATAATTTCAAAACAAAAGCAGAACAATCAAAAATAGTTTGCAACAGGTTCACCAGTTATCCTTTCAATAATAGCAATTACTTGAGCACACTGCTTCTCTACTTTGTCATTAGCATCTAAAGTATAACATTAATAAATATTAAATCCTACTAAAAATCGCGAAAAATTACAAATATTAAGATAACATTAATTGTTTAATATATTAATGTTAATGCGATAACACTTGTAGAAGCGTTCTTCTTCTATAGCTAGATATTCATCTGCTGCACCAATCTCGCACTTCTGACAGTCTACTGAACTTTTTAGTTCGTACAACTAAGAGTACATAATAACTAAGAGTGTGACAAGCGTCAAGCTCTTAGTTATTAGGCTTGGGACATCATCTGCACGATAACGGCTGACCCCCCCCTCACAAATTAGACCCATCACTTCAAAGAAATTCGCACGCTATGCCTACGTTCTAAAGCTCGAAAACACAACTAGTCAGTTGGTTCAATGTGCGTCTGTTGCAAGCTTCAGCACACAAGAATTTCTTTGAAGTGATGGGTCTAATTTGTGGGGAGGGGTCAGCCGTTATCGTGCAGATGATGTCCCAAGCCTAATAACTAAGAGCTTGTCACACTCTTAAGGCCAGTTCACACTAGGCAACTTTGGAGCAACTTCGTTGCCGCAACTTCGTTGCCGCAACTTAAGTTGCCACAAGAAAAAGTTGCAGCAACTTGCACAAACAGTTGGTTCAACTAGTTGAAGCAACAACCAATCAAACGCAGGAATTCTAGCGCGCCTATTTTTATAATTTGAATCGACCAATCAACGTGCTAGTTGCCGCTAGAAATCGCCCCAAGCGCGATTGCGACAACTTGGTTGCGGCAACTTTTTTCTCAGTTGCCACTACATACACATTGGGCAACTTTGGAGCAACTTGGTTGAAGCAACCAAGTTGCTTCAACTAAGTTGCCCCAAAGTTGCCTAGTGTGAACTGGCCTTTAGTTATTATGTACTCTTGGTACAACTGAACACATATCCAACCACTAATTAACAGTTACTTATCAATTAACTGAGCAAACGCTCAAGATAAGAACATACCTTCAATCAACTCAAATATGAAGGGCATGCTCTCAGGTAACAACGGACTTAGGTCAGCTCCCCATCGTCCATAGAGCATTTCAGTAGTGAGAAGTGTGCTAAATCGAATCTAAAAAATGTGAAATAATCAAAGTTAGATTCGTCTGAATAACGCAGTTAAGTAGGAGAAACTGTTATTTAAAAACATTATACACCTTGGACATAGTCACATATCGCTCTCGTAGAAAACCATAAATACCTTCCTACTTACTTACCTAGTAAACAATTAAAGGAAGTTAACAAAGATAGAGGGAATTTTATGAAGGGGGAAAATTTGTAGTGAAAATAACTTAGTTTCCGAGTCTCACAGGAAACAGAAGTAGAAGCTAATGCTAAACTATTGCAAACTGCAA
Organism: Trissonchulus latispiculum; assembly: GCA_030248195.1. Classification (NCBI taxonomy): domain Eukaryota; kingdom Metazoa; phylum Nematoda; class Enoplea; order Enoplida; family Ironidae; genus Trissonchulus; species Trissonchulus latispiculum. The sequence goes on from JASAND010030938.1 coordinate 17,466, forward strand.
ATCCATGAAATTCCAATAGCCAAAAACGTGTCACTGCTGAACAAATTAATGAAGTAAAACGTGCTGTGTTATAAGATTTGGTGTGCAATACATTAATATCAAGAGTACATAGCTTAGTGTGGCAAGCGTCCAACCCTTAGTTATTAGGCTGCAGACATCATGCACAATAACGGCCTACTCCCCCCACAACTGAGTACCCAGTGACCCCCCACAACTGTGTACCATGCATGACTAGCTTGTATGTTTACGTGTTGATGCTCCAAAGTGGCCAGCTGCTGATAGGACGTTTTTGGCTTCAACAACTAAACATACAAGCGAGTGATGGTACACAATTGTGTGCCAGGCCAGGTACTCAGCTGTGGGGGGGGTAGGCCGTTGTTGTGCAGATGATGTCTGCAGCCTAATAACTAAGAGAGGTACGCTTGTCACACTCTTAGTTATTATGTACTGTTGTCAGTATCAAGTTAAAAATTAAACAGAATTTCAAGTTTTTACAAAAAATTAAAAATATTTAAAAAATTAGGTTTCTGAGACTAGAATGCAGAATTTGCGGAAATTGAACAGTAGTTCAAGTTAAATGTAAATAAGGATTTTAATTAAGTAAAAGAAAAGTAGAAGTGCTTTACGCACAATGGAATCATAGTAATTAGTAACGATGAAAACGTAACCAATTGTTCATAGCTGTTAGTCCTCATGCTATGACCAATTGAAGTGTAAAAGGTTTAACGTGGTATACAATTTAACCAGGGAGGGGTAAAACATAAAGTAGAACTTTATCCAAAAAATAACAATTATAAATAAATAGTGAACCTTAACAGATTTATTCCGTGTTTTCATTAACAAGGAATGATTAAATGACTGACGCAGCTTGTCACTTTTCAGGCCAGCTCCGAATGCAGTTAAACACGAAGTAAGACAGCTGAAGACTTCCTCATTTTCCTCAGCAGTCACAATTTCGAGCTAAACAAAGTAAGAAAGGACAGACCGAAATTGCAAGACAAAACTTACATAATTGAAATTCCAACAGCCGAACATAATTAGTGTACATGCTTGTATTTATGCTACAGCTGCTGCTGTATGCACGCCTTTTAAAATGCTTTCACAATAATACCTGAGGCGAAGAGTGTGCCGCTGGGCTTCTCTTCATGTTGCATTGCGTAACGGTACTCCGACCAAAATACGCGAATGTTCCCACGTTTGTGGAGACCTACCCCTACAAGCTAGTGTGGTGAGATAACCAACAAGGAATCAGCCTTCAGATATTCCTCATTTTATGTAAGCAACTTTGTACAAGCAACCCTTCTATAAATAAGGTCTAATTGTGAGACTAAGCAAATCATATGACCAAAACGGGAATCAATTTCGGCAACGTCACCCAAAATGGGGATCCTTTATGCACCTACTTTCCTTACAGCCTACCAATAAGGAGGGCGTCCCTGCAATCTGATTGGCAGTTAAGTTGGTATTTGGTGTACCACAGTCCCTTGCCAAAACGGAGGTGTTGTGGAAAATGACGGAACTTTAAAGTATTCTGGTTGGAGCACAGATGTGCTGTGTAGGCTACATTCCGTAATTATAAAATCCTGAATTCTCGCTTGTACAGTACAATATGACAAAACATCTATCACCAGTCCGAAAATCTTGGAAAAATAGAAATAGTGCGCTCTACACTAATGCAGAGCAAGAGATAAAGAATACAAAGAAATGTAAAATTTTATCTGAAATTAACTAAATAAACTAAGAAGGAAACAACTACAACACATTGGTTGTTGGTTCGTAACCTCGTTTCCTAGGCTCGTTTCCTAAAAAACTAAATTTTTAGCAAATACATAGCATTTTGAGGTAAAAACGCAAAGACTCAAAGACGCAAAGAAAGAGCTGGTTTTAAGCTCAAAATGAGCAAGTAAGTGCACAAGTTAGCTAAACATTGAGAAAATACTTGAAAATTTGTCAACGAACACTTAATTTTTCAGCACTTTTTACCAAAAAAATGCGCGGGGACTTGGCGAAAGATGGGAGGGGGGGAATTCCCCTCCCCCATTAAAAATGTCACCAAACTGGCTTGATTAATGATACTCGAAATTAAAGCCTTTACTAACATAATAGTCCAGTGCGTAAGGGGGTTGAAGAGAAAAGTTGCTTCACGTCTCAGTAGCTATTGATCGGCACCAATTTGGCTATTATTTTCAAAATTCAAAAATTGGTATTTTTCAGAAACAAAAATCACAGGTTCTGCCACAGCAGACATGGATATGTATATTAATCTCCAAGTTTGGTGATTTTATACCACACGAATGGGAAAAATAAAAAAATGTGAAAATTGGTGAAAAATGGCGATTTTTAGCAAAATATGGCATTTTTGTGGCTTGTTTTTAGCTTACTACAAATATTTTCACAACACGTCTTTTTATAACGAGTCCAGGTATCTATTCGCCATTGCTGTAACTTTTCTTCAAAAGAAGAGAATGAATAGTTACTGTTTGTCCTGTTTTTACAATCCAAAAACACAACGATTATCCAAATTTCAGAATTCAGACCCTTAAAATTTGCCAAAAATTAATCTGAACCAAAATGCATACTAGACTAAGGATCTGTTCGGCAACTTCTTGATAAGTTTCTTGAATAAACCCTCCGGCTGTGTCGTATTCAAATAACCTCCGCAGAAACGAGAGCACGGCTTCCATTAGCAAAAGTCTATTCTCCCTAGCTTCAGGCGAATCTGAAAAACAAAATGAATAAGAATAGCAAAATTAACTATAACAAAAACCTACTGGGTTGCAATTTTCACTACCTTGCAATAAAACACAGGTTGCACAGTTTAGACGGGTCACCTCAATGAGAAGCCTGGCATTTTGCAGTAGGGGTAGTGGGGTGGGGGCTTTGGTGGGGGTGGAGCCAATGACGAAAACCAAATTACACAGATTAAGCATACCCTGTTGACACATGCTCAAGGCCTGCTTAATAGATTCTCGCAGCAGTGGAGCAAATAGAAGGAAAAGACCATGCATGGTGCAAATCAAACTAAAATACACAATCAATACTGCTTGCTTTTACTAGACCGTAGAAGATATTCTAGGTAGTGCGCGTGATAAACATACAAAAACTAATAAGCTCGAAAAGAATTCTCCTAGCTCTTGTAAATTGATTTAAGTTGCTTTGAGCCGACTACAGTTTAGATGTAGACAAAAGAAGGGCACTCAATATAAAGAATATAAGTATAGTGCCATAAATAATGCAACACTAGAGACCGAGGAGGGTGGAGGCTTATGCGCAATTAGGAATACTAACCGCTCTCCAAGTCGAAACAATGTTATCATCCTATGATATCTTTTGTGCTGCTGATGCATGGTCCATTCCACAATTTCAGATAAAACTGGTTTAAACAAATTTTCCGATAGTTTCAAGGCAAACTGTACAAAACTTTCCGTCAATATGCCTTCGACACGGTCAACTTCTGCCTTTGTCAAAGACACCTGCAAACACAAACAGGAAACGAATCAACCACTTAGAATAACACCTGGTTTAAAACGAAGATTTGGTGAACACTGGCACACACCTCAGTTAACATAGATCAGAGTTGGGCGCGGGTGGGCCAAAAATTAGTACCCGCAGTACCCGCAGTACAATTTTTGTGTAACATGGTAACAAAGCTTCTATCATTAAAATGAAACTTTTCCTCAATGAAATGTTTTTGTCTCCTTATCTTCACTTTCCCGTTTCCCTTTTCCTTATAATTCTGGCGATTGCTCATTTGCCATCTTCCACAATTATGTAATAAACGTCAGCCTAGTGAAATCGTTTTGTCAAATTAAAAACAAACTGTTGCGAAGTTCGTTTGCTCTTGTCACCTTTAGGCCGTATTACCTTTGCTTTTAGTTATTGTGATGTTGGTTGGTGCATGCATACATACCATTTAGAGCGTCGCCTTCAAAAGAAATAACGCTCAAATTTCGGAACTGGAAAGAAGTCTATAGTTATTAGGATGCTTACAATGAACATTGAATATACTGGATGCATGAATGAAATTTGTCTGGATTTGGCTAAGCAGTCATTCTAAAGGGAATTCGGGTCGCAGTACTTGAGTATTATGGACGACTATACAAACGCATGGAAAGACCAGGTGAACGACCGTGGCCAACCCGCAAGAGAATCCTCGGTAAAAATTCCAACTGTGTGAAATCCGCTAATAAACAGATAAAAGTTTTTACAGAAAAGACAATAAAAATTTTAAAAGCGCACGACTGCTGCAGCTATGAGTGTTTTTGAAAACGCTTGTGTCTGTGCTGTGCGGGCCAAAAATGTGAGCACGGACTGCGGGGCGGGTGCGGGTCGCAAATTTCGGCCCGCGCCCAACACTGCGTTATATGCAGGTAACTGATTACAGAAAATACTCACGGTCTCTCGAATAAGACACAGATTCAACAGACTAGGTTATTTTGGTGCAATTTTAATCAATTGCAACTGAAAAAGGACTTTAGATGTCGTTTAAAAACAATCTGCAATGACTCAGATGCCGTTATAGAACAAGACTTAACACACAAAACAGCCTAATGTAAGTAAGTAATTTCAATTTAGACAGTAAGCAACTTACTGAATGGGCAACAGATCTGGTGTCCAAAGCGGTCAAAAAGAAAGCTTTCAACTCATTGACCAATTTTGAAACATCTGTCAATGGTTGTTTCAGGGAGTCTCGCACAACCAAGAATAAATGAGGTAATGATTCCTAAAAATAAAGGTGCACCAATTTTCGCAAAAGAACTAATTTGTCCTTTTCACTAGTAAAACGGTTTACATACAAAAAGTCTTGCTTAAGAATTTAAACTGAAGAATATGAGATTTTTCAAGAAATCTTACTAAGTCAGAAGAGAGCTGTTGGTAAGTTTCCATCAGGCAAGGAACAAGGACTCGACCCTCCACTTTACCAGCCAGGGCAGACTGAATATTTGACAATCTTTCTGATATATTTTGAGGCAATCTCGAGTATTTTCCCTTGGCATGAAGCTTCCAATATTTTGCCACCTACAAAATATTAACAACAAGCTATATATCAAAAGCAAAGAAAGAACAGAATACACAGTTGAGGCATTAGTTACACAACGCACAAATAATTGCTATGCTAAATTTCTGTCAAACTGCTTCCTCTAAAAGTGTTCTGCGATCACTATACATTGCTGCATGATGAGAAAACTTAACGTGATCAGAAAATCAAACACTTCTCCCTACACAGACCAAGACTGTAGAATAAGCTTACAGCACAGATTATCCTAGGGATGAAAGACTCTAAAAATGGCGCCAATGTTTCCGTGATCACTTGGACGGCAGTCAAAATGCTAGTTGCCAAAGAGTCATCATTTCTGAAAGAGAAAGTGTAATAATATCAAATATTAAGTAGTGAAGTGAAATCAACTCAAGAAGGAACTGCAAAGCGATTATCCCAGTGGAGGGTGAGTGGGTACTGCCCCTTGCTGCGAGCACACAGGCTTCGAATACGTGCCACTACTCTCTTGCTGCCGCAACTTTCCTTATGTCCCTTCATTTCCCTATCTCAGCTCTTGTGAGCGTTGTCGGGAGGAAAATGACGACCTGGGTGGGGAAGGTGTTATCAAAACGGGGTTGAATAAAAATGGGTTGAAATAAAAGGGTTGGATTAGAAATCTGGGATGAGCTAGAACCACATTAACATGTGTTACCATGAGTCAACACAAAAATGTTTGATAACATTGGGTTGAAGACAGGAGTTTAGCCAACCCCAATTAAAAGGGTTTAGGTTTAACTCAGAAAAAGGTTAAATTGGCGACATCCCCTCAATCAAGGTCCTTTGGGGGAACTTTCCAGTAGGTTTCCTTCGTGGAGAGGGCAAACCTTTTCGAAGGCTTCAAAATCGCTGTACTATTAAGATAATTTGAGAAAACGAGTTGGCGAGAAAGAATAATTAGATGATAACTGAAACTATATGCCGAACCTCGAAAAACACATTAACGTAAGGAGTTACTTTTTGAAGTAAAGAACAAGGGATAATTTACTACCTGTGCAATTTATGCTGGTTTTGTAATAGAAAAATCCAGTAAATTACTGAAGCAAAACAAAGAAAGACTTCCTGTTCCTCCTCCCTTTGATTTCAGTGCTAAATCATTTACAAAGGACAAAGTCAAACTGTAAAAAGTTAGACACATAATAGTATGGTTATATTTATTACTCAAAGGTGTGATTTTCTGCAATATCCAAGACAAGACCAATCAAATCATCCAACAAGTCCAAACATTGTATATCGAGTATTGCAACAAGCTCCACCAAATACAGCACTGATCCACTTAGGACTGGTGCAGTATAGGCTTTCCAGTCTTCAAGCAAGTGCATCACAGCATGGAGACGCTATAGCACAAGAACAAGAACAGAACAAAACTTCCATTTGAAAAGAAACTTTCCGCAATTTTGATATCCTAAGAAACAAAATAGATAGGTGCCCCAAGTGAAATTGGAGGAGTGCAAGTAAAATAACAGGAAAATAGCTAGACTAATACAAAAGTTAGAATAAATTTCTTTAACTGCAAGATCAGGCACAAGATCCTAAACTGTCACAGGCTGAGAGGGATTGAACTAAATTTAAATTGTTTAGCTTCAAATTACTGCTTTCCTAATTTCTAACAAAAGCATGAAAGCACTGAAACTAAAAACTGAAACGTCAAAACGGAATACTGACTTGCTTAAAACAGTCTGTAGTATGAACTGCAATGACTCTAGAAAGAATTTTAAGACTGAACAAGCAAGACTGAGCTAATTGTTCCGTCTTTTCAACGTCCGCAGACTTCTTGTTCTTGATAGCAGGCAATGATTGCTCCGCAAGCTTGTGTAGTTGCTCCATTAAAGTGATTAGTTGAGGAACCTATAATATAATATGCATTCAACGTGGCATTGTCTTGGTACGAACAAAACTTACTGGTGAAAAACCCTAAACTACAGATTGACAACAGATATGCAGGCACTGCACTGCATGGCAACGAAACGAAAATTAGAGTCAGCATAACTCAAGTGATCCAATAACAAACCTTACCAGTCAACGGTAAGAGTATCTACATAAAATAGTTATATATCGCCACTCGTGGTATTTTATCTTCAATGATTTGTTCCCCATGCTCTGACAGTGAGGAAAATAATGTCAGGGTGGGTTTTAGTTAAACAGAGCCAAAAATGGTATACCTAAGTGTTTTAGCGTATTCTGCAAGGTTAACAATAACTCAAAAATGGTCACCTTGGCTGAAAATAGACATTTCGCAGTGGTGGTATCCTTTTGCGCATTGCTTTTGTGGTGACTTAACTTTAGCAATTTTCGGAGTTGGAAGAGCTTTATACATCGTTTTAAAGCTTATTATCAGGACATTCACATGAGCGTATATTGTCAGGACATTCACATGAGCGTACGAAACTATAGCAGCAAAATTAGCAGAAAAATAGCAAAACTTTTCTGTCATAACGGTTAAATATAGACCAAAAAATTTTGAACATCGATTTCTCAAAACTGTAGAATCGGAAAGAAGTTCTTTTGTGCAATGATACGAATGTCGGTCGGTCGTTTGTCGTTTGTCGTCGATGGACGTTTTTTGGGATTTGCCTCAACAGGTCTTAAAGTTCGAGAAAATCGACCAAATGCACGGTAACACGAAATTTCGCAACGTCGCGTTGAGCTTCTTGTTACTCGAAACGTTTTAGCTCAAACCAATAAAAACGTCCCTCCGCTAGGTATTAGCTATTTATGTAAAGGATTAAAGCCGTATGACTCAAAAATACCCGAAAGGAAACCAGCACCTTAAGGTAGAAATCCCCTGCTCCTGCTGAATAAAAATAAAATAAAAATACTATACTTATATCTGAATAAAAAGAAAAACAAAAATCTGTATTAACCATGTCCGCTGTAAATTCTGATGAACTTTGCTGCAGTTTCTTATTGAGCAGATCGAAGCCATGAGACTTTATCATGAAATCATCGTTATTCAACAAGAACCCAATCACCGTCAAACAATTTCCTGGTGGCAAAATTGAGAAAAGCTAGAAAAAATAAACAAAGCCTTAAAAATAAATCAATCTATAGTAAAGTGTCCTCCGTTTGGTTCCGTCCCTGAAGATATGAAATAGTAGGACACTGAGTGCCCAGAATGACACAACCCGCTGGGTTTGTTTTACGGGGGGGGGGGGGGGGCCGCCCCCCCCCACTTTTTGGCCCCTCAATCGATCACCTACCCCCCCCCGTCGGCCCCACCCCCACATATTTGGGCTTCCCCCTCCACTCACCCTAAGGTGCCCAGAAATTGCCAAATTTTTAGGATTTGTGGCCAAAATTTTCAAAATTTTTTTGATCAAAAATCGACCTTTAAGGTGCTAAAACTTGATTTTTGAACACTTTTAAGCATAGCTATAGCAGTATTATTCCCCCCCCCACTTTTCAACCTGCCCCCCACTAGTGGGGGGCGCCCCCCCACTCCCCCCACTTATTTTTGCCTAAAATAAACCCAGACCCGCACACTGTTTTCTAGAGAAATAAATGAGCTGATCTAATCTTCCACTCCTGAAAACATGCAGAAGCAGTTAGGAAGTTAAATAAGCTCATCGTACGTCGTTGAACACTTTAGTAACAGTTTTAGAACCTAAAATCAATCAGCTATATTGTGTGCCACTGTACATGACCATATCCAATGTTACGTGTTCAAAAGAAATACCAACAGTTTAAGACGACAATTTTTCCTTTCTTTACTGTTTAGAGCCAAAAGGAGTGGAGGCTATCGAAAAACAAGTTCTGCTTGTGAAACCTTTTCAAGAGACCATTTCCCCTTCTGCAAGCAGGAATGCCAACACCTTAGAACAGTTTCAATGCTGGAATAGGAATCAGACTTCTTAGGACCGTTTATCAGCGCAGTAAGATGAGTAATGAACTGCAACAGGTGCTGACTGAGAGCGCAGCATTCTTCCACAAAGGCAGAATATCGTTCCTCACTGAGACAAGCTACCTAAACAATCAGAAAAATTTAAGAATTACATAAAGATCTACATTTTCCCATTTATAATTTTACTGCAAACCGACTAAATTTCCAGAACTGTAGGAATACACCCTTCCAATCAATCCAGGATGCGCTGCCACGATGGGGCACTTATTTCCTTGTTGTTAAGTACACAGATTCGAGTTTATAATTTGTATTCAGTCAACGTGTCACACGCACACTTATCCCCAGCTTTTTCCTGACAAAATATTCTAAGAAAAATTGCGACTTTTTGCACTGACTGTTTAACAAAGTTCTTCAGAAGCACTCTAGAAATTATGACGTAACTTCGAGTATTTCGTATCACCGCAAACACGGAAGGTTGGAAAGACTGGAAAAGAAGGACTCATCAGTAAAAAAGAATTGTAGTAGAGTTATAGGGCTTTCGAAAAATCCTCCCCAACCATCACTACGTCATCCACTTTAATACCAATCCAGACTTCTGCAAATTCATGTTTTTTAGCACAAGAAGCTTGTACACAAAATGTTTTCTGTAATATTGGCTTGAGCGTACTACAGTACACGTTGGCACACTGCGTTCCATGCAACTTTTAATGCGTAAACATTTAGGAGAACAGAAAAACCCCCATACTCAGAGCGCGATTGTTTAGACCATAAGCTTTTAAAGGAACGGCGCCAGGCACCGGGCCGACGCTCAAGCTTAGTTGCATTACAGTGATATGCACACTATGTTGCAAGAAACTTGTTTTTTCAAGTCCCAATCTCTGTACAAACAATTCTTTTAACTTCCTACTATGCATAGCTCAACTCAAAGTCAGCTCACTACGCATTAAATAGGGCTTTCTTCCGGAGACAGCATATACTTAATCAACAGCAAGCAAAAATGCTTTCCTTCCATTACATTCTCTTTTTTTACAACGCCAGCAAAGCGTTCCTGCTAAAGCTCCCATATACATACATATATACATATACTACAATAAAAGTTTTGTTGTTAATTTTAAATTCTAAATAAACACATAGTTGCTAAATAACAAATATATAATGCTTGGCGTCAATCACTAAAAACATCATCTCTATTTGCACTGAACATTTTATTCTACAAATTTTGCTATCCATTGCAGGTACGCAAAATCGCCTTATTTCGTATTTAATTAAAATGTCCGTACGCTTTATTAAAAGGTTAATTTTCGGCCTAAAACAAATGAAGATATCAAACAACATAAACTAATCCAAAATCAGTCAGAGCTATCTTCTAAAAACATTTCATTCTTCACTATTCCTGCAAGTCTGAGTTTTTATACATAATCGACAAGCATATATTACGTAGTCTCTCTAAACGTACAACAAAATTTGATAGTTGTATAATATAGTTCGTCCGCTACAAAACGAATTTTAAATCCCAGATATGCTCACTTCATTGCTTGCTAATTTTTTATTCCATATATCATTTCAACAGTTCGCTGAATAAGACAAACTACACTGCGTAGAATTATCCAGATAACGCATAACATTATACTACTTCCATTCTTTTTGTCCTTTAAGCTCGGTTAGGTTATGATACCCATATTTCTACCTTTTAGAAGCATGCTTCAGTAAAGATCACAATGTTTTATAAATATATAGTAATGCGTATGTGACAGCACAAACTTATAAGTAATATCTTCCTGTATAGCTTTGTCTTTTGTGGCCTTAGACTCCTTATTTTCTTAGTGCATACGTGTAACTTTTTTTGCTGTGTGCCCTGGTAGAGATTGTATTCGGTATTATATATATTCGGTTTGGTTTCACTTAAAATGAAAGAAGTTCTGTGGATGGAAATGCTTTGTGCAGATCCGACTCGCTTCGACCAGGTTCTCCCACGTCCGACTCGGCTTTCCATTCAAATGCAAATCACTGCATGTTGCCACTTTTTTATGGGATGCTGTTGTTGGGGTGACTTTATGAAGTCTTAAATGAAGTTTTAAAAAGTAATCCTGCCAAACTGAATACATTATCAATTGACTGCCAAAAAAGTCTTGGATGCGCGCAAATTTTTTAGCACACAAAATGTTATGTATTCGTTTGGAATGCTCCATAGGGAGCACGTGTATTCGTGTCTTCGTTCCGTATCTACATATTACTCTAGTTCGTAGTACTTTGTCGTACCTCGTACGACAGGACTGACTGTTTAAGGCACCTTACTAGAGGTCATGCATGCACATGTATTCACAAAAGCACTTTTATCTGTTCTCGAAAAGTTGAGACACACATTCTCAAAAATGTTTAAAACTTTCTACAAAAAGAAGGTCAGTTTTGCCCAAAATTTTCTCAGTACATCTTGAACTGCCGAAACATGTGCGCATGCATGTACGCTGGCTGGGGGA